>DWNE01002989.1:0-17577 GCA_018249875.1 Cecropterus toxeus | reverse complement strand
AACATATATTTAAATTATTTTATTGCTTTTTGGTGACATGGAAGTCGGTTTCTATTTTTTGTTAAAAAGTTTTATTCCAATTACGTTTTAACCGTCATGGGTTTTTTTTTTTGAAATTTTGCCTGTTATTCTTTAAGTGGATTAAAAAGAGTGGAAAATAAAGTAGTAGCATTTGATTTCAACGGACTGGAATGTGGCTTAGTATAATGATAGTCATACTAGGCTATGTTCATAATTCTATGTAACGTATTAAATCGACCAAGTTATATGAAAATTAATCACTCAAATGTGTGTTAACCCAAATTAACCTCCAATATAATTTTCAACAGTGAGTATTCAATGGGAGAAAAACCAATCTACATCAAACGCATTTTATAACCGGGAATTGACATCATAAAAAGAAAAAACCGCTGCAAAAGTTGTTTACAGGCACATGGCTCGAGTTCTATCGACGGAGCGTTTTTTCGTCATAAAGCATTTTTACGTCGTCATGTCGCCAACGCAGCGCTATCGGGTTGTCACGTGTGAGCACTAACACCTTGTATGATGAAAACACAAAACGATTATTTTTTACGTTTTGCATACATTGAATCGTACTTTTCACGTTTACATACACACCTTGCGATGTATGATTATTTGAAGGCACGTAAGGTACTGTGCCACTGTACTATACTACGCTATGCCACATAAAAATGCCAAGTGCGAGTCGGACTCGCCCATGAAGGGTTACGTACCATCTATAAATAACGGCAAAAAATCACTTTTGTTGTATGGGAGCCCCCCATAAATATTTATTTTATTCTATTAATAGTATTTTATGTTATAGCGGCAACAAAAAAAAACAACTGTGAAAATTTCAACTGTCTTGCAATTACGGTTCATGAGTTACAGCCTGTTTATAGACGGACGGACAGACGGCCACATGGACTGACGGAAAGCGGGTCTTAGCAATATTGTTCCGTTTTTACCCTCGAGTACGGAACCCTAAAAAGATGCTTCAATACTTCCACTGTAGTCGAACCACGAAGAGAGAGATAATCATCTCAATATAAACAAAATGGAAATTATAAAGGCGGGCATTATTCTATCAAAGTTTGTTCAAACTGAACGGATTTGAGCGAGAACCGCTTTCATGTCTTTCCTGAATTGCACTGATGAAACAATGTGTAAAATCACCATAGAACATTATGAACCTTCATTCTTTCTCTGTAAGGTCTCAATTAGAAACAAAAATCATTGTGTAATTATCGATTGACAATGGGTTTCGATTTAAGCGAATTGTAGCCTTAATTCGTAGTTAATAAGATCTCGAAGCGTTATTCTGAATTAGTATAACCGTTGAAAGCAAAGTTCGTTTTATCTGCGTAAAAGCTTTTGGTAAACTTGTCTTTTCCGAAGCTTAGTCAAAATTTAATAATTTTCCCAAAAACTATTATGTTTCACATAATACTTTGGTGGGATTGACCTAAATTTATGATTGTTTTGTTTTCGTATGTACAGTCACGACCATAAATATAAGACCAAGGCACGTCAGCAAAAATATCTGTCTCAAGAACGAGTTCAAAAGTATCTGTCTGCACGATTGCAGCAAAAATATCTTCTTATTGGGCCCGATAATTTGGCTGACGTGCCCATAATTATATATTTATGCTCGTGACTGTACATTTGACCGTGTGATGTCCCGCTCTATTCCTCTATAAACTCTCTTCTCTTGTAAGTCGTTGATTAAGGGACAAAATCCAGGAGGTAGACCGCAGCCTCTTCCTGATTACCATGACGCACGCCAGACGAGGAAACTATTGGCAAAAACTTAAAGGGACGATGAATCGTGTCTTATTATACTGACCTACGCTTGAAATTCCATTTTGACAAAAGGTTACACTCGAAGAGAACTAAAGCCGTTTAGTTCAGTAATTAGAACCTGAAAGCGGACGACCGCAGGCTAGGCGGACAGGATCGATTCCCATTACGCTGTTAATTACTATATCCGGCCATCTTGCTTCAATGTTTCTTAATGGAAATAAAATAATAAATAATACATAACAGATTCTATACTCAAAGACATTCCGATCCGGAACAATCTAAATTCATTATTCATATTTGTCAGGCCAGGGATCGAACCCGGACTGGGCGTTTAACCGGCACGACCGCTTTGTCACAGGGTAAAAAATAAAGCAAATTATGAAATCCACTTTGATGATGAATTAATAGATGGAATGTTGGTAATAGAAAAAAAACCTCTACTTAACGCTGGTAGTTCTTCGGTTGGACTATTGTTATAACACCTTTTATCGCACTCCAAAATCCCTAAATACTTTAATTAGTTCGTGGACAACCAGGAAGAGGTATTTTACTGCAACAGAGGCGTCCATGATTGGTGCGATATTGTGGACGGGCGGTAATCCCTCACCGCTGCTGCTCAGGTTGCCATTACGTGCGCTAATTGAAAATCAGTTTCACAATACCCTTACTAATAGCTTTTCGGTGAAAATACATTTAGAAATATTCGTCCCAAAAAACAACTAAATTAGTAAGAAATATAAGGTAATTTTTGTGTACTATTTAAAATTGTTAATCATTTTTTATCCATATTTTCTTAGCGGATATCTTTTTAATTTTTCTTCTAATGGACATAATTATATTATTTTCATTTGTACTTAAAACATAACAAGTTACTATTGTATTGTATCTCAACTTAGTTTTAAGAATCATTGTATTTGTGGACTTTAATGGATATATGTTTAAAGTTTGTGTTTTATATGTACGCGTATTAAAGCCCGTGCCAGAAAAATCAAGGAAAACAAATTTCAAAATAATTATTCAACAATATTCTGTGTACGAATGTATGAAGAGACAGTTTTAATGGGCTCGCGAAAAATTTATAATCCACAAGAGACGAGAGAGCTATGATAATATTTTATACACAAACATACGAGTATTTTAACAACAACAACGAATTATTCAGTTGATTACCTACCAGATTTTTCTGTGTTTATGAACAATAATAAAACTTGTTCGGGTAAATTACTATGGTGGTAACGTTGTAATAAATTTATTAATCTTTGTATTACAAGGTTTTACTATGAGGTACATGCCATAAACAAACAAATATCCCATTACAGAAATATTAGTTCATAATTTACATTTCTAGCTCACCATGAATAAAACCCTGAATCAACTGGGTATGACGCTTTACTGTAGCCACTCTGCCACACCGCCTATGAGACTGATATGAGGCAGTCAACTTAGTCGTCGAGCCCTATACGGTAACGGCATAATAAACTGGTTTCATTACAAAATACGGGCTTCCCAACAACGAACTACAACGTTATCATTTCCGTTTACAATAAAACGAACACTGGAACGTTTTTCGTAAAAAGTAAGTTAGCCATAACCTCGATGCTGCACGTCGTTAGTGCCGGATTGCGGCCCGCACCGTGCCGGAGATAAAGAGCCACCTTTTGAAAACAGCGCTACAAACTGCGGTCCAAACTTTGCGGAATTTGTACCGGAATAATATCCACTCCCGCTTTGAACGTAGTCATACTGAGTTAGTTAGTTATTTAATACTAAATTTCCGACGTCGCCTGCGTTTGAAGTTGGAACACGACTCACTGAGCCTTTTGCTATCAAATAAAACTAAAAAGCTATATTGGCAGCTCTAAACTTTTTCTGCAAAGCATTTACATTCAACAACTTCAGTACATTTTTCGTAATAAAAATCAAAGAGGTTTCTTATTTTATATTGTATACATCGTATATGCTTGTAATTTTATAGTGATCTGAATCGTATGTACTCCTTGTAAGGCATGTTATTATTGTTTTATTAAAATTGAGCTAGCACCCGAGCGTATAGTCGAAGTAGCAATGCACATGCTTAAACTCACAACTAATCAACACTTAAAACTTAATTTAGTAATGTTATTAACGTTAGTTTATTAACTTTCTCCAGAACTGCCACACCTATTTGTAGCATGAAGTTATTCTTTTTTTTCGCAGGAAGTGTTGCATTGCCGCTCACTTTTACGTGAGAAGACCATCTTAGTCCTTGGGAGTAGCAACGCGATCACAGTTGCTTTGCCTCAGATAGAACCCCTGTCCTATATGCAGTTGCTTATAGATGTCCATAGCCGCCAGTAACTATTCAGTATCAGGTGGACTGCATGCTAGTTTGTACGCGCGTCTGTTGTTTCAATGAAATAAAATAAAATATAGGTTCATAATAAACCATTTGAAGCTACTCCTATGCAAATCTACTTGCCTACATACGGCTAGCGTGATATTATATTATGGTGAAATATACCCAGTCAGTGCTGGATGAATAAATGTACATATAATCGGTTAAACACTAAAGGTTGGTATACTATTTGGTATTCCAACGTTTCTCAAATGGTAGGTCGCGACCCGGCACCGGGTCACGAAAATAAAATACCAAATAACAATGATCGATCAATCTTGTTATTTACAACAAGATGTCAACATGAAAGTCACTAATCCACTGTTGCCCTAATATAATTATGACATATCATTATTATAATGCTATAATAAAAAATCTACTTTTTGTTCACCCCAATACAATTGTATTGGGGTGAACAAAAAGCTGACTTTTTACAACCGCTTGAATACTCATTCAATACTGTTTTTATTATCAACTACGTCAGAAGTAGGATAATGTTTTTGTGCTTATGTATGTATGTTTGTATGTATGTCCATTTCTTTGGCACGCGCTACAGCCCAAAGAACTTGACGGATTGTGGTGTATGACTATATCATTAGAATCGTTTCAGTTTGCAGAGTGACACAGACTATATAATTTAAAAATGGCGCCTACAAATAGAGGTAAAAGATGGGGGAAGGACGACTTTTTATTATCGCGACAATATGTGTATCAAGTGAAGGCTAAAAATAGCTAAAAATATGTATATAATAGGTAGTACTTTTACTTGACTCTTTTGTCGAAAACTTATACATATATAGCGTTAAATTGGGTACATCATTATGAACAAAAAAATCGTTTTACGCAATCGAGTTTTTTGTTTTATTAAAAACTTTTGACTCACAATGATAAAATATGGAAATAGCCACAGCCTAATAAAGTTTGAGAAATACTATTACATACCTATACATGGAGTGTTTAACATGTGACGTGTAATGACCCTATCATTAGGCTGCTGAGTCAGCCGCTGAATAGCTCTTTGATTAACTGCTGTAATATACAGTATAGTTGCACAGCATTGAACGTGTAATGTTTCCTTTGAGATCCGATTCTGTGGTTTTCAATATGTACAGCGATGCACAAAATGGCATCGAGTATATTAATAATTGTCAAGTAGCAATAAAGCCCATTTCTGTGGTCAACTTCAGGTAAGATGATCTTATCTGGAGTTGATTACAGGGTCCAAGGGCGGCACTGGCCGCTTACTATCATGCAGCATGCTCAGGTACTGCTTAAGTCAAAAAAGTTCGTCATTGTTAAAATGTTATAGTACTAAAGACTGTTTCTACATAAATTAGCGTGAATTATGTACTTATAATAAAATGAAACCTATCTATCATTAAAGCTTTCAATCTTAAAAACATCCTGTTTAAAATACGCAACTCAAAAGTATACAACTGGTACCATTTTGGAAACAGTCGTAATGATTTTGAAAAGCTGACCTGTCATGAAATATAAAGGACTTTCTAAGCCATTCCGGACCCACTCAGATAGCAACAATATACTAAAGATCATAACCCACTGATCTGCGTGAAATTGGAACGAGAATGAAACTTAGCAGAAACAACCCTTGTAATTTACAGCGGCATTGTAATGGCGGAGGGTTATAGGGATACACAACACCACTTAAATAGGCTTACGCACAGACCGCAGCCAACATCGCGCAGTCATCCGGTGACATCAGCGAAATTTGATTTTGTTTCGCTTCGACGATAATAAAGCAGTATTATGTCATATGTACACTATAATAATATGTAATGGGATATGTAATGGATGAAAAATGTTTTTATCCCACCTTAAAAAATCCAACGCGCCTGCAGAAGTTTTCAACTTTGAATCTGATAGTATTTTTTCAGTTATGTTGTTTTAGAAACATTTTCTATCCTTACCGCTCTACAATAAGTTCCCTATGTCGTGGTTATTACAAATAATGACAAGAGTCTGGTTAGGATCGGGTTAAAATAAAGTTAGAACAACAAAGATCTTTTATTTACATAGCAGCTAAACCAGAGTTCGAACCCGGAATGGCCATGTCGTGGCGTCAGATGCTCACGATGAGCACTCGGTATAGGTACTCGGCTCTCGTGAATCGATATTCATTTTAATTGTTGTATTAGATATAAAATTATCACGCTTTAAGAATTCTATACGACTCGTAAATCATAAAGGAAGCGTATTTCATTGTAATACATTGAATTGTAACTTTTTTATTTCAGACTAACAACTTTGAGCTAACAATATTGGAAATTGAGCTAACAATTTCAGAAGAAAAAGTGATTATTAAGCACAATTTCATGTAGCGTTACAAATTGCCGAGCTCTACGCGAACGAGCAACAATCCATTACGACCTTCATCTGCCATTATGTGAAACCAATCAAATTCAAATTATTGCTTAACGCGATGACTGAGCGGTACTGAGCGGCGACTGAGCTCAATATCACAAATATGAGCGCATTTGCTGAGCGACCTCACTGGAGCTACAGGTCTCGAAATAAATGTCAATTAACTTGTTAAGCTAATTAATACGAATAAATCTTAATACCATTATGCTGTGATTTTTTTATTATTAATTATTATTATAAGTTTCAATTCTGCCGTAAGTGAATTGTACGCACATACTTCTTTATTTTCCGAAACACTATTTTTTACTCATTATATAAAATGCTCATTCACATTATACCAGAACATCAAACTTGGTTTTAAAAAGCTACCAGTTTAAGTTGTGTGTTGATTGTCAGTCAATATATTAAGTAAATACAATACAGCAATCTTATCGCTTTATTATGTTCCAATGGAAGCAATCAAGTTCGAATTCTGCTAAAATACCGGATGACTACGCAGTATGAGGCGAGCGCGGTACTGAGCGCACACTGTATCGATGTATCAAATGTACGCGTATTTTCTGTTTGAAAAATCGCAATACACGCAGCAAGATAGTAACATGTTGTCGATGACAATGTTACGAGTTTGGTTTTATCACAATTTGGTAAAATCTCGTAGTCGTATATTTGTACTTAAAAGCTTTCTTTTATACAGTTATTTTGAATTTTAATAGTCTTAAATTTAATATACAATCGACTTGAGAACCTCCTCCTTTTTACCCGGCTCAGAAGGAGAATAATGTTTTTCGAGCGTATGTATGTATGTATTTCCATTTTTTTGGCACAAGCTACAGCCCAAGCGGTTTGACGGATTGTGACGTATGACATATCATTAGAATCGTCTCAGTTTACATAGTGACATAGGCTATATCATTTTTAAAAATGGCGCTTGAAATAGAGGAAAAACGGAGTGACAGACGATTTTTTACTATTAAGACAATATGGATATCAAAAAACGCTAGTAAATAGACTAATATAAAAATGTATATACATATTACCATACATTTACTTTACTATTTTGACAAAAACTCATACAAGCGTTAAGTCATTAAGAACAAAAATGTCGTTTTAAGATTCGGGTTTTTTTGTATTAATGTTTTTAACAATGTTATTAATTTAAAAAATCTGTTAAAAAGGGTCAAGTTAACGCAAAAACTACTAGTCCATTTCGATGAAATTTGGCACACAGACGTTTTATGACCTGGATTAAGATATGGGATACTTATACCCAGGTGTTTCCAATTTTATTTAGTCATGGAACCCTAATTATCTTACTTTTTTTACGGAGTCCTAGCTGGCTTTTAGTTTGAATATTTTCATGTTACGATTCGAGGAAAGAACAAAGTATAAATGAAAAATAATCGTAATAATGTAACAACTACTTAATATGAAAAATATTTTCCTATAACAGGATAGCGTTTATAAGTCAGGCACGAACGTTTATTTTAAATCTCCAGCAGAGCGCGGAACCCTTGTAACCTCTTTACGGGACCCAGGATTCAGCGGACTACGTTTTACGAAACGCTGGAGTAACCTATCAAATTCAAATCCGCTCAGCCGATGACTGCGCGGTATTCCCCAAACACTGCGCTAATGTATCAAACTAAGCCTATTTGTCCGACCTGTGCCTCCCGCAGATAGCAATGTCGCTGTGAATTACAATTGTAGTCGCAGGTCGGCCTCAAAACTTAATTACAATTAATGGCCATTTGCTACTTGTAGGAGTAATTGTTAGAGAATGAGTCGCGGGTTCTATTGTTAGTGCTTCGTTGGAGTTACTATTAGTTATCTCAGAAAAAAATATAATTAAGTTTAAGAGTAAATTTATTTTTTTAGTAATACTTCTGTTTTCTATATGAATAACTGATTTGATGCCTGAGCCGTGAACTGAACTGTATCTTTATGGGTGTTCCTTAAAAGCGATATTTTAGTCAATTAATGATTGTCCTACCTGTTTGACATGGATCTCCTCTAAGAATGAGAGAGTATGAGGCCACTGTCCACCAACTTTCAGAAAAATCTGTGGTGTGTGCCTCAGTTAGATTTGAACCTTAGACTACTCTATTACTCACTAAGTGAGAATTGAACTTATTCTAACATCGAAGATTGTGTATAAAATATCGTCCGGTATCGAAAATGGAATCTTAGTCAATTATGAAATCCACTACGCCATGCGAGACATCATTTCTGTTTATATTTATAATAGAAGTCTTATATCAATTATAATGCTTGTTATCGCTGGCGGCTTCGTATAACGTAAATTAAATTGGAGTGGAGTCGTCCGAAAAACTTTAATGAATTCGCGTCTCGTACGCGAAGTCGATAAAACATTGTGTCTGCGTTCGCGAAACAGCGTTACTTCTCTTACTTATTAAATTACGAGTATATACACGTACGTATATTATTGTTGTACTATTAAATTCGTTTTCGATATTCAAATTGTGTATATGTCAACAGTTGAAACGTATAATTAGAACTGAACTTTTCATTTTCATATGAAATTAGAAATTATGTCGGAATGTAATTATTTTTGAAGGTGGTAGAACGAGCATAGTTCGAGAGGGAGGTACCACGTTCACATTCGCTTTGCGGTCAAATGACTCTTTAGCTACTTCACTCTTATATAAAAAAGTGTTTAGTAACCTTTAACGTAAATGAATGCGTTCAAACAAATAATTTGAATTACCAATCTTTTATTGTTTGAGTGCGTCAGCATTACCTGCACGTTTATTCTTGCCCTTAGCTATAGTATTGCGCTTCTGCGCGCTGAAGATTAGCCAGATGAAGTTGCAATGTGCGAGCCCATACTCAAAGATCCGGTAATCGATGGGCAAAGGACATTACATACCACGTAAGGCAGACCCAATCCGCGTGCCCTCCAAGCACACATTGTCGTAAATGTCAAATCCTATATACATATATACCTAATATTAGTGCCGGCTATTATTAGTCTGTTTCAGGTATATGTATCGAGGTCATATAAATAATGTGAAACTTTTACGCCCATTTATTCTTTATACGTATTGAAATACAATACCACGGAGTTCTAAACAACAAGAAACCGTATTAAATGAATATTAATTTTTATTTCATTGAATGAAACCTAATAAATGTAAACAAATTACAGTCTAAAAATAAATATTGAGTAGTTCTCGTCAAGTCTTAGACTCATGATCTGAAGGCAAAACTGAAACGAAATAATCAAACATATAGAATAACAAACAAACAATCGCCTTCTACACTCATAGCCCCACACTAGGATTTTCTCCTGTGTCGTGGGTGCCATGGACACACAAACTCGAATACACAAACACCCAGACCCAGAACAGAAATCTAAACTCATCATTCATATTTCTGTCTGGCCGGGAATCGAACCCGGGACCCATTGCGCGTCAGACCGGTTTGGTAACCGCTCGACCACGCGGGTCGTCAAATAGAATAGTATGTAAGTTTGGTATTATTTATTTTATGATATATAGTTTTACTTGCTTTGGACTAATTGCTAGAATTGAAATGTACAGTTTTCGTTTGTTTTTAAAAAAGAATAGAAGTGTCATATGTTTTTCTCTCGTCGTTTGACAATTGTTGTAAGCAAGAATAAAGTACTGTTACTATTCATGGAATTCGTTTTGTTTTGATGTGGTAAATGATCAATATGTTAGCATATAGCGGCCAGTTTACAGGTTAACCATACAATACTATAAGTGTAAGTGCCATAGATACAAACAAAAACAAATACACAAACACCCAGAATCAGAACAGGAATCTAAAATAATCATTTAGATATTTGTCTACTTCGGGATCGTACCCAAAACCAACTACATGTCAGATCGGTCCATTTATCAATCATAGAGAAATAAAACATTAAGATCAAGACACCATTAAAAGGTCTGTAGGAGTTACTTGCAAGTGACATTTAATATTCATCTCAGGTGCAGACGATAGTATATTTTTAATTTCAAGCGCGAGTGAGCTCGGGTCGTTTCGCGATTGAATAAAAACGCAGCTCCACCGGCGTGCCTGCACGTGAATTCAAATACTAACTCTACAATAGAACCCGCTAACACCAACAAAGGAACTAACGGTGCTTATGCATTGCCCGTATAGTTTATATAAAGTAGCTATAAACGCACCGTATGATAGGCCGTTGTAACATTTTTTCAGTTGCGTTTTTAAAGGAAACTTATTTAATGTTCCGACAAATGTGGAATATATATCCTTGGGCGATACGATCATTTAAAGATAGTACATATGAAACTCGACAAAGTCAGATTAGCTATATCATTATTTAGCAATAGTTAAAGTGTATAATTAACGTAACTTCCATATACTTATTATCGTAGTAGCAAATGAATAAGTAATCAATACTTACTTGGTGAGTGACTGCTCCCACCCGTGGACATTAATAATTGCTTTACGCGCTTTCTAAACTCATAGCCTCCAGACTAGGATTTTACACCTGTGTCGCTGGTACCATGGATACACAAAGATGAATACACGAACATCCAGACCTCGAACAGAATCTAAATTCATCATTTAGATAACTGCTTGGCCGGCAATCGAACCCGGAACCAACTGCGTGTCAAACCGTCATGGTGACCGCTCTGCCACGCGGGTCGTCAATGACACTTAATATTAGAGTCTTATCTAAGGTCGACCAAAGATGCGTTGCAACCCAGGAGCATAAATATCGAACGCATCGGAAAGTATTTCTCTCTTACCAAAGATAATCAGTTCATCTATATCAATACCAGAATACAGCGTCGCTGCTGTTGTTAGTCAGAAATACCTGTGACAGTGGTGCCACTTAAAATCAACCACCTTTACTTACTGTACAATAATTTTACTTTTATTGTGTTAGTTGCACGTATTATACATTAATTATATTACTACTTTTATTTATTGGCTGAGAATTAATATAAATCATATTCATTTAAGTTAAAACAGCAGCACATACCTCCAGTTCTCGTGCTTATCAAAAAATTTCAACATCGACTTATGGTATGCTAAAGCGACGCAGATACTGTGACGACACTTAACCTAAAATAACACAACCTCATCGGAAATGGATGGTGCGTACAATCTTTAAGCTTAGTATTTTTTTCCAACTTAGTTTTCCGCTCCGCTGAAATCGTTCCAGACTTCATTTTATTACGCTCTACAATGTTGCTGAACGAAATAATGCTCTATTCCGTAACAATAAGAGCGATGGTTGTAATTGAGTATTACGTGGTAAAGTTCATTTACACCAGAGATGAGCCACAAGTAACAAGAGCTGTGCTTAAAGCGAATGCAAAGAAATTTGAATGAAATAAATATAGGGGTTGGAGCAAAATGTACCAACTTAAAGTAATGCTAATGGGAGCAACTTCTTTTCTGTATGAAATAAAGAAATAGTAAATGATAATACAGCACATGTGATATCGTGTGATCATTATCGTCTATAGAAAGTTATAGCAAATTTCAAGTAAGGTGTAATTCGACTCCGGAAATCACATCTACACCTATTTCTGCCCAATAACACTTTACACGTTTTATTCTCCTGTTTCGTGGGTACCATGGACTCAAAGATGAATACACAAATAGACGCAGAACAGAATCGAAACTTTAGATGTCTGTCTGACCGGGGATCGAACCTGGAGCCCACTACGCGTCAGACCGGTGTGGTGGCCGCCACGCGGGTCGTCAAACAGCACTGTTAGACGCTGTTGTGTTCTGGTCTAAAAGGAGTGGTAGGGAAACATACTTCTTCGAGGCGTTTCAACGCCACACGTACACCCATCCCTGAAAACTTAATCCCTGTCCTAGTCTTCTACTAAGTCAAAAGGGATAGAAACGTATATGTGGGTAACTTCCGATACACTCTGATCTTACCTGGGATAATTACAGATGTCCATGTGCGGCACCATCTAACATCTAGACTGCTCGTTTGTTACTTCCCTATTAAAAGAAAAAAAAAGTAAAAAAAAATCATATCTGAAGTCAATCACGAAAGCGATACGCCGAACGTACTTATGCAATGTTTGAAGCAACTTTATTTATGGCACATTTGCCACACACTCTTACAAGTATTTAAATTAAAGCACACTTTATATCAGAACATCGTGGTAGGTAATTATGCTCTTGATGAGCAAGTAAAAAGGTAAAAAAAGTTTAGAAGAAGAAACTAGTGACATTGTTAAAAAAAAAATTAACAAAAAATAGAAACCGACTTCTATGCCATAAAAAGTAAAAAATAATTTTTAATACATGTTGGTATGGTACATACACAGTACATAGTACATAGTTCTGAATTCGGCGCTCATATACACGTGGAACATAGATTAGTCGTCGTGATCTAGCGAAATATATTGAGCGCCGAAATATATTATATTACCACATGTCTGGTTCCTACTAATAATACCTATTTTAATTAAATTTCAAAATCTACAAGCAACTTTGGTAAATCATCAAAACAAATAGCAATCATTTGTTACCCTTATTTTTATAATAAAAATATTTGAATCACTCTGCAAATTTTAACGATATGTCATATTTTACGATACGTCAATCCGGATAGGCTGTAGCGCGTTCCAAATAAATTGCCATACATACAAACATTCATAAATACGATCGAAAAATATTATTCTCCTTCTGACGGGTATATATTCCCTGTTAAAGTGTTATACCTTGTAAATATATTCCGTTCAATTCATCAATTACCTGATTTACCTGCCTACGTCACGGTTGTGTCGTGTTAAGAGCTTCGTATAAATAATTGCTAGCGAATATCACAAGTCATTTGCTGTTTCATCTTCCATTTTGTTAAAGGGTTCTCGTACATCTGCCGCGCGGTGAACAATATTTTTGTCTTTTCTTTGCTTTTCTTCCATATGAAAAAAATGAGTACATGCTTCATGTTTATAAGAGTCAAATAAATCATTGTATTACATTGTGTTGTAGGTAAATGTAAAAGTTTGAGAGAATGTATGTGTGTTTCATACTCTTTCACGCCAACTACTGATCTGATTTTGCTGAAATTCTTTTTACAGTTTAGTATGACGTATGATATTCTATCTAATGTATTTAAACGAGCAATTCTTGTATATGCATATATACACGAAATGTATAATCAGGATCTCGGAAACAGCTCCAACGATTTTCATGAAGGTTACAGGCTAGGGATTTTTCGGCTCAAGGAATCGATTTATCAAGGTTCCAGGTCTGAGAAAAGCTCGGTTCCCAAGAAATAGACGTTTGCAAAACCGTGTTTTAAGAAACTTTAATATATCAACGCCATCTATAACCGATAAGGGCAACTCTGGGTAAAAAAGTAAAAAACTCATTCTACTCGATAGATTGAGCTTTGTGATGCTAGAAAAACAAAAACCCGGGCGAAGCTCGGTCAACCAGGTACTTTGTATATAATTTATGGTCTACCTCACATATTCTTTAGAATTTGCTGAAAAAATATACTGAACGATGAAATAAAAAATGAAGCATCACAGTTTTTGACACATAGAGCGTTTTAATTTAACAAAAATTTGGTAGAAAATATTTCGAAAACAATATAAAAGGTCCCCGTAGTAAAACAATTTGTACTAAAACTCTTTTAACATCCACACAGGGAGTAATATTCATTAATCACACTTTGTACAAAGCATTCAAGGAAAAATGAGCAAAAAATACTGACAATGTTATATAGCACTTGAGCGAACCCATAGGAAACGATTTGTTTAAATTGATTCACTATGTAGAAAATAAGAAAAAAAACTAATGGTAATGACAATGATAATTACTTATGAAGACTAACCTCTTTTTAATTAAACGGTCACTTGGAATGGTAGGTTTTTAAAATATTAAATATCATACCGTTAACTTACAAATAATATGATCATAGCGATATGTTATTTTTTTTGAAGTGAAACTTAAAATTCGTTGTGATTTGAACCTCGGCGAATTGAAAATACGCTACGAAAGCAGCTGTCGGCACTACAACTAGATGGCGCCGTACCCCTTTGTAAATCACACTATCGATTTTACTTCGTAGCTTGTATGAGAGCTCAAGTTTAGTATGTCCGAATATATGCTGCAGTGATTATTAAACCATAAGTTTAGAAAAAGCATAAGTCTTTATAATCTTACGCTCAGAAATATTTTATTATAATAACCTTTACTTAGGTTCACTAAATAAAACATCGCAGGAATATGCTTCAACATATTTCTGGTGCTCCCGGAACTATCATTAAAACAGATCGTCATCACTATTATTTATGGTTCCACATAATATCTTGCACCCTTTATAATACCTTGGCACAGACGGTACAAAAATACTTAATTGTTTATTTTTTTTTATTTTATGCTTACAGCTACTTATTGTTAGCACTTACCTCATGCTTGTGATCCTTTTTCATGGACCCTCCATGGCCTCCTGTACTCTGTACTGTGTTCATCTTGAATTGTCGTTTTACTCTATTTCAAACTCATCCACGAATTAACTTCAATTTAACAATCACTTCTTTACTAATTTTTACAATTGACTTTTTTATTTAAGTAGCGTATTGTTCTTCTTACGTTTCTTTTAGTGTTTCTTTGGTCTTTCGTTTTGATGGTTTAATGCCTAGTAATATTTTTTATTTAAATAATAATTAAAATAATGTTTTAATGCAATCTTCACTACTTTAACACTTTTTTCACTTCTTCATAAAACTTTTTAGTTTCACACTGCGTTTATTTCTTGTTGTCGTTTTAACTTTGTTACTTCGCTCTTAGTTCTAATTTCCACTACTTTTAAATGGACATTTCTCGCTACTGTAGGCACTGTTTAAGTCAACTTCACAGCACTTAGGATTATAACTTCAGATTTTTACGACCATTACAATTTTGTTGGATTACGCTACGTTTAAGTGTCAGTTTTAAAATAATAGTCACATAATAAAATTCTGATGTTATACAAAATATTTTAACTCTAAAATATTTAAAGTTTTATATCCAACGCTTTTTCTTTTAATAAAGTTTGGTCTATAAGTTTTTAAATTAGTCTTAATAGAAAAATCTGAAATAGTATCTCACAAACGAATCTTAATTAAAATAGAGATCTCATCAAAAAAAATCAGGAGCTTAGAAAAAGGAAATTACTCTGAAACCACCGACAGACAAATTTTATTTCAATAGATGAAACTGAAAGATAGCGAATATTTGCGTTGTTTCAATTCAGTAGTAAATTACATTGGAATGATATCTTTAAACTCGGTCCCGTAGTTATAGTTATTGGAGCTATAAAATCTTGATTAAAACCGTACATTACGTAACATATAACATCGTTTGAACATATTTATAAAGCTATTCTAGTGATGTATAGTATGAATTTGGTTCTAACACGCCGTTAGTATAAGGACCGGCCGCATGATAGGCGGTAGTGTATATCTAATATATTATTTTGAACATACATTATAAACTGACAGACAATATATCAATTTTGTGTAGTGGGTTCCGAGTTCGATTTCAGGCTTGTAATATATCTAAATCTGTTTGGGTTTGCGTATAAGTCTTTATGTTCATAACACCTGCCATACACGAAAACTTTTAGTGTGGGCTTTGAATGTAGTAAATATTACTATTTGTTAGTGCTGTTTTGATTTAACGTTTAAAAGTGATTTATAAGTTAAAGAGTTCGTATAAATCCTCTGGCCTAAACTTTTATACATATAATACTTATTACTTGTATGCCACTTCAAGATTTGATCATTTCACTACATGCACATTTATTTCAGATACCAAATAAAAGAAACGTCCTACTTGCTAGCTACTTCTGTACTTGAAACATAGTAGTATTAATACTAAGTTTCCTATCCTTCTGATATTTATCTCTATACATCCCTTTGGTAGGCATAGATATATTTTGACTGCAAACGCATATGAATTAGTACCGTTGGCACTGTTGGCGTTTTCATGTGGATTCACAGACGTTTTCAAACCGTCTACGTAGCCCCTAGCTAGGCTTAACAGCTACCAATGACAGCAACAGGGCCTGACAGGTTGACGTGCCTTTGGAATCGCAGAAGCGCATATGAAAATGTACACACAATCACCCACCAATTTTCAAAATTATTCGTCTAAAGTCTAAAGTACAAAAATAAACATTTTATAGATGAGATACAAGTTACATATTCCACTAGGAAATCCTTCGATTTGAATCAAATTGCATTTATTTTTTCGCCGCTATTTTTATTTTAAAATTATATAAAATTATATATTTTAGAAGAATAGCATTTTTAATTTTTACACTGTATACGATAGGCACGATTTAGAACGTAAAACAAGAGACAGGAAACTCTATTACTGAACCGTCAGTCTCCTGTCTGCGTTGAATGAAACAAAACGTTCGCGATTTAACAAGGAATGCATTCGATTTTATTTATTACTTCCTTTTGCTAGCATCGGTATTTAGCAAGATTTTTACATATTGTTTTTTTTTTATTTATTGATATTCTAAGTCAAAATAATAAATAACTAACGCTTTTTACATTTTTAGCCACACACTAGGATTTTCTCGAGTGTCGTGGGTACAAATACAAATAAAAATACACAAACACCTAGACCCATAACAGATAGGTATCTATCATAGGTATCTTCAGATGTTTGTCTGGCCGGGGATAGAAAACGGAAACGAAACTCGAAAACGGAACGGAACATTGCGTATCAGAACGGTATGGTGACCACTCCGCCACACGAGTCGTTATAATAACACATGCGAATAATTATATTCACCTAAAAGTATTTACATGAATAGATACATATTAAATATCCACCTCGAAAATTCGTATTACACATATAATGATAGTACGTTTGTAAGCATATTGTGATATTTAAATATAATAATATATTTAATTGCACATTTCAAAATACAGTTTTATCCTTATTAAACTACCTACTAACATTATAGTTAGAAAAAATAAAAAATAAAAACAAATATTTATTTTTTATCCGGCACTCCTGTA
>DWNE01002988.1:0-17580 GCA_018249875.1 Cecropterus toxeus | reverse complement strand
GTCATATTAAAAAAAAACACAAATGTACCAATTACGTTTTAACAGAATAGTGGGCCCTACCTGAATCAGTCAAACTAAAAAACAAAGACTAAACTTTTCTCAACATTTCACGGTAATTAATGACACTTTCCAACAGTTCATAGTTAAAAGCTAATCTACGCTTTGAACGTGATATCATGCACACAGTATTTATACAAGTAATTACAAGGCAGTTAGTTCGAGTACACAGAGCCGACCGGAGTTAGAGCTTCGGGCTATACTTGTAAACAGAATTAAATCTGTGTAACGTTTGAAATCTCGTTTCATGAATACTGGATTGAGAACTTATCAAATGCTGTAAACACCAAAGTTGTAAGTATATATATTGAAAGACCGAATATATTGTAAATCGATACTAATCTATCTTAGGAACTACTGGTTCACATTGATTTTTTGTCGGAGTCCGAGGGTCGAATCTCAGGCACACACCACTGATTTTCTATTATGTATTATGTGCATATTCGAAATTAATCATGACTGCTTATGGTGATAGAAAATAATGTGAGAAAACCTGCATTCGCACTTGGCCCGCGCGGTGGACTATGGCCTTAAGCTCTCAGTAGGACAATAATAGCTTTACACGGTGGCAAACGTAATCTTTGTACTTAGTTCTTAGTGATTGTAAGCTCAGTCAATTGAGACGAATCCATGGAAATGTTATTTGTTAAAATTTGATAGGGCTGTGGGGCATTTAATAAATACAAACGCTCAAAGAACTTTACCCTCCTGACGCAGTTAGATAAAACAATTGTTGAGCCTTTTAATTTTTTATTGTGTTCTAAAATAACTTTCAAAGTTGGCAGGGTTGAATAGCGTGTTGCTCAAACTGAAGCTGTACAAGTATAACAATACCTTTTACAAAAAAGCTACATAACAATTGTTTATTTCGTAAAGCAACGTGATCATATTTACGACATTGGGAGTGAGTATATGATAATTTTATTTTATAACATATATTCAGCATAGATCCATGTGTAAATTGCGAATCTAGTGCTCAAAATTCGTAACGCTGATGTTGAGGTCGATATTTGTACCAGCCCTAGCGAGCACAATAGGAGTCGCTGAAGAAGTCGCCGTACCCGTATTGTATTCGTTGAATAAATTTTCATTTCTACAATATTCAGTCGCCGTGATATATTGCGGATGTGAAGTAGTTGCGTAGGCGTTATACTAAAAGTTGGCTGGCATTTTGCGTTTCGTGAGCTTATTTATATGTTATGAAAGTAAATGAGCATAGATCACCTGATGTCGAGCAGTTAATGTAGACTAACATCATCAAATTATTATTATTCACTTCTGGGTACGGGTTTCTCTGGTAATTAGGACTCATGGGCAAATAAAAGAGGAGGCGGTGAGGTGGTTAGAAAAGAATAAATGCCATCAAAAACATCCTGTAAAAAACCCAAGTATCGCAGCTCAGTTTTTCTACCGTAAAAAGTTTTGAGATCCATGTAATACCAAGTTGGTTAATTTATTTAGCCCCTACTTAAGGGGCCTTCTGTCTTAAGTCATTATCATAACAATATTAAAATCTTTTACGTTTTAAATAAATAGATGACTTAGCCATCGCATGAAAACACAATGTATCTTACAATTTATACATAACTAACTGTGCCACGCAGTTGCACTCGCGTTTATAAGAGACAATCTATTAAAAACAAATAAATATAGTGTGATGCTATATAGCCTAAAGCCTTCCACGATAAATTTACTATTTAAAACAAAAAAAAACAATTCGAACCAGTAGTTCCTGAGATTAGAGCGTTCAACCAAACAAACTCTACTGCTTTATAATATTAATATAGATTATATTAGATTGCTTAGTGTATTGCGCTCCACGAGATTGAAACTCGTCTCCAAAACGATTGTATAACTTTTCCAAGCAACTCATCAGGTGGACTGCATGCTTGTTAGCTACGTCCATATTATAAAAAAAACACGAATTTACCAATTGCGTTTTAACAAACTAGTGGGCACTAGCTAAATGGGTCAAATTCTGGGAGAAAAACTCTTCTCAACATTTAACAGTAATTAATTAACGAAACTTTTCAACTGATTACAGTTAAAAGCTATCTACGCTTTGAACGTGATAACATGCACACAGTATTTATACAATGTAATCACAAGGCAGTTAGTTCGAGTACACAGAGCCGACCGGAGTTAGAGCTTAGGGCTATACTTGTAAACAGAATTAATTTCTGTGTAACGTTTGAAATCTCGTTTTATGACTGGATTGCGAACTTATCAAATATTGTTAATACCAAAATGATAAGTATATGGTATTAAGGCATTTAAATTTTCTCAAAATATTATAATTTCCGTTATGATTAGTAGGACAAGTTATAATTAATTTTTAATACGCACTTATGTTAAAAAAATAGAGGTGCACGTTCGAACCTCGGTCCCCCGAAGTCCAGTCCGGTCGAGTTAACCACTACTAGTCAACCACTAGGATTTCAACGATTTATCTCTGCTCAACGATATCTACATTCGTTAATTATTTCTTTGTCAAATAGAAGCAACGCTCAACTTTTCATACATCTGAATCTTGACCTTTCGTCTTCTGTTACATATAGGATAGAAAGATAGAAGACCTAGAACATAACGCGCCGCTCTTTCCAAATATGAATAGAAAGTATTGATTAGCACCGTTGGCGGAACCTCTTAGAACAATATATTGCATCTTACAACATCCGATATCCATTTTTTTTTAAAAAGGTTTTAGGTACTTTCCGCATTGGGTGAAAATCTCAAACTTACAATAGTTTGAGATTTTCAAAACTGATTTGAGTGGTTCCCGAATATTCTCTTATATATTAGTATGTAACCAAAAGTTATACGCCAACTTTTACAACGCGGGCCATAGTCATCCGAACTTCAAGAGCACAAAGTTGAAGAGGAACTGTTGCACGAACAGTTGTGCTTATTTAGTCACAGACAGAATCTCGCACAAAATGCAGGCAAAAGCAATGTCAGATGAAAGTTTCGAAATTCTAAATTATGTAGTTTTTACGAATACACAATATTCTCTCTGTGTAAAGTTATAGTGGTAAATTTAAAGTGGTTGAATCTTTTATGGTTCGATTTCGGAGGTTCCACCGCACATCTACTTCTGTTCTTGTAAGAGAAGGTGTAAAACCTTGCTTTGTTCTGTTTTGAGAAGAGCTAGGGTTCGCTTATACCAGACAGTCAACTTAGTCGTCAACGTTTTAGTACATGTTTGTAACGTTTCCTAAAAATTGATCATGTTATCGGCCTTGGATAGGGGCCATCGTACCTTGTAAGGGGCCATCAATGAATTACGGCACAGATATTTACTGACTTCTTCCCCTCTCCCGTCCTTGTCACAGCTGATCACATTTGTGAGATCCTCCCTCCCCTAGTCTCATGTCACATTTTGCAATTTAACACATAATATTGCAATAATAGAATATTGAAAACGCAGTTCTCAAAATAAAAGTGAGATTTTAATACTTTCCTATATTTGAAATGTGACCTCGCGAAATTTAGAACTCCTCCCCATCCCTTGTAACACCATGTCATACTTTATCGAACCCCCTCCCACCTCATCGTCGTAATTTGATGTTCAATGTACATACATGAAAACGTAAACAATGATAGTTTGAAGGAAACTTAAAAAAAATGGTAGATACTAAGGGCAGGTACAAAATAGCGAGGCATCTGTGGCCGATCTCAGGTCTCTAATCCTATTTGAGGTTTACCTTTTACAGGTAACAACGGGTGACAGTTGGCATTTAGCATCATGTGGACTTATGAAATTATAGAAGTAAAACATTTATTACAATAATTTCATAAAAAAATAATTTATATTGTGTATTGGATCCAATTATGCAGTCTGTACTACATAGTTTGTTATAATTGACATTGCATGTTATAGAAATTTAATCAATGTCACAACGTAAAATGCCTGTCTGGATAAATACGTCCGCACCCATGTCCTATTGATTTGTCTGGACAGTATCTACCATGACTGGCTGGGAGTTTTAATTTGTCTGTACAGCCATGACTAGCCTACCTTTACTATACAATTTCCAAACCCCTTCTCTAACACCCTGCTGAGGTTAATTGCTGAAATAGTTACTGCACCTGACATGCATGTCGAACAACAATGCTAAAGTTCCACAGGAATACACTGCGGCCTGATTTATGTGGTCGCCGGCTCACTTATATACGACACGACCATCTCAGTCCTCGGGAGTAGCAATGCATCTGTGATCGTCTTCAGATAGAACCCTTGTTTGATATGAACTTCCTTACAGATGTCTATTAGCGGGAGTAACCACATACCATCAGGTGAGCTGCATACTCGTTTGCTACTTCAATCTGATAAAAAAGCCTGTCTTCTGAATATTGCCCCTGAATTGCTACGTCATCTACGGGAAGAGACGCAGCGCTACCCTGAGAAGCTATTTTTATGGCTATTTTTATGGCTTCGGATAGCTTAAGAAATTGTGCACCTTCTAATCTAAGTTGAATGATGGTAACTTAGTTTAAACATTTAAAAACATAACTTAAATATATCCTTTCTCAATTTAGTATGCGATACAAGGACTAATTTAACATAACATCCATTTTCTCGAAACTTCTTCGAATGAGATACTGCTTTTGTAATCTGAGGGCAGAGTGGTGCTACTCGAGATCCACGTAACTACTTAATATCAATTACATAAAGTGTTGTCACTTAGCTTGACTGTAATTTACGCCACATATAAGCAACCGCGTGCCTAGATGCGGTCTATCACGTTTTTGGGGGCGGCAAAGTTTTATTTTATGGTTTGGAAGACCTTTGTTGTTTCCATGGGCGTAGCCAAGGGGAGGATTTTGGGGGTTCTACCCCACCCGAAATGGTAAAATGTTAATATTCATGAAATTTAACAAAAAATAGAAACCGACTTCTATAACACCAAAGAGCCAAAAAATATTTTAATATATGATGGTTTCTTACATACATACATAGAAAAATGACTATAGATATAAAATGTTATTATAGTCATTTTTCTCGAACACCTCCGATATTAAAACCTGGCTACGCCCGTGGTTGAACTGCCCTCCCTATCAAAACCTGGCTACGCCCGTGCTATATACCTATTAAGTATAGTTGTAGAATTGGTAACAGACGACCATGACAAACAACCATTGACGACCCACGTGGCGGAGCGGTCACCATACCGGTCTGACACGAAGTGGTCCCGGATTCGGTACCCGGCCAGACAGAAATGTTAATGATGAGTTAAGATTTCTGTTCTATTCTAGAGAGCGTTTATGACAATGAACTGTAGTGGTTTCTCGTCAGGTGGCAGTGACCACTTATATCAAGTTTGTGGAATTCATGCTCGATTGCCACTTTAATAATTATAAATAGCAATAATATTTACGTGTATGTTTGCATAAATTGCAAGTGTCATATACGTAACATGTTTCCAAAGTAACAAATAATGCTTTTTGATAATTTTGTAACATAAAAGTAATTTCCAAAAATATTTTAAAAAATGTTACCTAAAGCTCGTTTAGTTGTGTCATTCAAGCTTTCCAAGTGAACTTTGAACCCTAGTACGCTATTTACGCTTGGATCCAAATCCAAAAACATTTTGCATTAAGTCCGCGTTGAATGCGAAATTCGCGTAATACATCAGGCGGCGGCCTCATAAAACTCGAAACATCGACTATTCTCAAACCACTCTATATGGGATAGACAAGCGCACGACCACAGCGCTGGACTCTAATCGTAAATATGCGATAATGCGCTTCTAATGGTTACAACCCTACTTTTGGAGGTCTAGAACGTACACTGTAGCAATAATAATAACTTTTACAGTATGTTTTTGTACATTATTTCCACTTAGGTAAAATATTAGGTTAAATAAAAAAGGACTTTGTGTCTTATTACTAGATATACAAGATTTCATATCTTATCTTAGATAAACATATTTATATTTATTTATTTAATTAAATTATATTTATTTAATTTTATCTCCTATTATTTATTTATGTTGTTTGTATTCAAATAAAATTTTATGGTTGACTGAATCGCAACATATTGTAAGTCATTTTATTTTTTACATTGTATAACTTTTAGCGCTCGTTAACATTGAAGTCGCCCTACGGTTTTGGACATGAAATATTAAATATTGTAGTGTTCACATACAATTTATGGACGAGGTGTAAATCGCGGACGAGCTTACTTGACTCGTCCTCAATATCAATCATAATGAAGTTGTATCAAACAGCAGCCGCCAAATTCTATATGAACAAGCACATACCTAATATAAAATTTGTATCGTTCGAAAAATATCGCATGATTTGAAGATAGCGCCCTGTCGAACAGTACCGGTTGTCGTAAGCCTGAGATAGCTCTCACTCCGCCACGCTGCACTGCCGCAATAAAAGTATCACGCTGCAGGTTATTTATCGTTCACTTGGAATAAAACCGTGACTGAAGTCTAATACGCAAGTACTTAGCCTAATTGTTGTATGTATTTATTTTTCCCTTCGAACATTTTAGTGACTTGTTATAACTTATAACGAGCAAGGAAAACGTTGAGGAAATCTATACGAGTTCTTAGAAAAACTTCTCAAATGTGTGCGATCTTCCAATTTGATCTTGAATAGGAATAGAATATGGGCTAAGCACGTCTCGGTCTAAGAAATACCGTTTCCAGTATTGGGACCATGATGTCTTAACGACATTCATGTATTCAATCAAATGAGCTTGTATGGGACTTCAATTGCCGCGGAGTCAGAACTTAGTTGAACTCTACATAGCAGCACAGATTGCGTGGTTGTATTCTGGTTACATTCAGATAATGTTGGTCTTCTAATATTTGTACATAGGTCTTTTTATTCTTCAGAAGTAACAAGTCATATGCGGCCAAGTAGAACAGATCATTATCTAGGGTTAATTACTGATGGTCATGATCCCCAGTGTCCACTTACTGTATTATAGTTAACTACTCCAAAGAAATACTACTAGTACTCTATAAAACAGTCTCCTAAGTAAAGACACTCGTAAATACGAATCATAAGAAAATCTCCTATAACTTAATATTGAAGCATTCTTACAGTAATGAGGTTCAAAGCTCTTTGCAAAAATGTTTAAAATAGGTCGAATGTCTACTTACAAAATGACTAAAAATGTTTAGGGCTGAACGAAGTTACTGAGCAACAGTAACAGCTTGCAAGTGCTTTGATAAACAGCTATCTTGTCCCCTTTTCAGTTCAGCTTACGCTATAAAAGTTCTCATTTGGGTCTGTATTTACGAATTTATTGCTTTCAATAATATTTTCTCCATCCGCGAGAGATATAAAAACATCTCAATTAATTCAAGAACAGGTCTGTTTACTATATTTTCGGTTGTTTTTGATTACGAAACATTTCTTTCATCAATTAAGTATTTCCTGCTTATAAACTATAAGTTATAAGCAATGAATATGTTCACTTCAACGCAATAAACTTTAACGTTACGTAGGTAGTATAGGTACGCCCTAAAGTTTGTAGCATCTGGTAAAGACGATTTACCCTTTCACGACATTTTATTTGACTCCAAAAGTAACGCTTTACGATTATTTTTAGAAAGGACTTAATTCTACACGTGTTACTTGTCCACGTGGCATCAGTTGGGTTGAACGGTCGCTTGCTATTTCTATACACAAAAAAAAATCAATTCGTCGTGGGATGCAGAAAAAAATATACAGTTAAACTAATATTATTATCAACCTACTATTGTTGTTAGGATCTGTCCGTATGAGAAGGGTCAAAGCCATAATTCACGCTACACAATTGCGGGATAGTAGACTTCACACACACACACTTTGAGAACATTACGGAAAATTTTCAAACAAGTACGATTCTAATCAATATTTACCGCGACCTTTTGGAGAATAACGATTACACTGATTGGCAAAGTCGGTGGCCATGATATATATATAGGTACGAGCAAGCTTACCTGATGGTGAGTGGTTACTGCCGCCCATGGACAACTTTAAGCAACTTGATATAGAACAGGGGTTCTGTATGAAGTCTATCACAGATGCGTTGCTGCTCTCCAGGACTGAGATGTTCGCCACATATAAAAGTCACCGGCAACCACACCCTTCCACCGAAACGCAAGAACTGCTTCACGCTAGAAATAGGTGTGGCGGTGGTACTTCGCCGGTCGAACTACGTTGGTTCTACCAACTGCCTATCATATCCTATAAACCGGCCAATTGAAAGTCGGAATCGAGCGTGAAGGATTCCGTACCATTATTTATAAAAAACGGCAAATGTATTTTCATTTGTTGTATGGGAGTCCCCTTAAATATTTATTTTTGTTTTTTAGTATTTGTTGTTATAAAAGTAACGGAAGTACACCATGTGTGCCAATTTGAACTGTCTAGCTGTCACGGCTCATGAGATACAGCCTGGTGACAGACAGACGGACAGACGGACAGCAGAGCATTAGTTATAGAGACCCTTTTACCCTTTGGGTACGATACCCTAAAAATGCCCAATTTGATATAAATAAATAAGTTGTGTATATAATAAATAGAGGTAAATGTGACTAAGTCACGCGCCTAGCCAACGAAAGAACTTAATCAGGCCGACTAAATACCAGACAATTATCAAAAATATTTGCCACGAGCTTGTCGCTAATGGTCAAACGTTCGCGTGATACATTTTATATTGTATATCTACAAATCGTTTTTCCATTGAGTATTGTTGTATTTTTATTAAGCTGTTACAGCCACAAATCATACCACTTTAGCATCTTACGTCTAGACGTGTCTAGGTTTCGAATCCTCGGTTAGATGCGTTTTACTTTTATCATTTAATTAGCATATGCATTAACTATGAATGCAAGCGTGACGAAAACTATATTTATAATATAATAGATATTGAAAAAAATCTAAAGATTGTGTGAAATCTACCATTTTACAATTAACCAACTTGATGAAATATGGCCTTCTCCTGGAGACTCGTGCACAAATGTGGAAAAGTACCATTACTCGAACTCAGTTTCATGATGATAATGAGGCATTTTTTTGGCCAGTTGGCGTCTTACCTTCCATGCATTTACATTACATCAACATATTCAATAAAACCTCTGAAGGGTTTTTTAATAAATATTTATAAAACTAAGTAGATCCGCTTTACTTCATCTCTAACAACCTACTTCCCTCCTAAACTTCAACGAAACTTCCCAGTAAAGAACTCACAAATACTTACCTCTATTTTACCGTTCACACAAAAGAAGCAAAGCAGATGAGCTTTCATAGAAGTTTAAATTTAAGTAATGCAAGCTCTCCCGTGTTTTGTAAGCTCATTGAAAGAAAGGGCTAAAACCGAAACGAAAAATACTGAAACCACTCGTAGCTTCAAAACAAAACGTAGTGCTTATAAAAGCTCGCCGTGGAAACAAAATTTCCGACGTAAAATGGCTGAGTGGCTGCAGTCGGGCGCTCTTCAGCCGCAAATGAAATAACCCTCGTATCAATACACTATTCCATTTTCCAGTCCTGAACCTGGGATTTTGGACTATTTTTGTGGCTTAAAAAAATGAATTACCCTACCCGATGGTTTTACGTCGTTTCATTCGAGAGCGCTTTATCAAAATGAAGACTAGTTTCGTAATCAGCTGCAGTATTCACAAAAATAAAAACATATCGAGGTGGAGCGGTCACCATACCAGACATACTACATGTCTGGGGTTCTGGGTTCTATCCCCGATGAGACAGCGATCTGAATGAAAAATTTAATTTTAGATTAATGTTCTAGGTCTAGGTGTAAGTAAAATGCGTAAATGTGTTATATTGTGATGTTATCGAGTATTGCATTAGTTTAGTTGATACTTAAAATAATGAAGGTATGATTTAATTTGTAAAGAAGATATGTTACTCGGTATAAATATATTGTTAAAAAAAACATAAAATTCCATCATTATGCTGAATTAAACTTTAAAAAAATATATGTAAATAATTATAATAACTTACATCCTATATAAAGAAAACATAAAAATAAAAATATTAATATATATTAAATATCAAAATATGGTAAAAAATATTAGTATAGTGTACCTAGAATACTGTTGTTGCAACCTATCTTAGCTGTACTTAACAATCTATTGCTATAACAAATTCAACAGGGGTGTAATATAAAGTAACAATAAAGTAACGGAGTCAGTGGCGTAGCGTGGGCTTACGCCGCCCGGGGCGGAATTTTGAACTCGCCACACATTTACAAATTTTAGTAATATGTAACCAAAACATAAACGACAATATGTAACTTGACGACAAAAGAAAAAAAAACGAGAATATGTTACTTGACGACCAAAAAACGACAATATCTAACTTGACGACCAAAAAAAAACGACAATATCTAACTTGACGACCAAAAAACGACAATATCTAACTTGACGACCAAAAAAAAAACGACAATATCTAACTTGACGACCAAAAAAAAAACGACAATATCTAACTTGACGACCTTATAAAAAAAATACAATATCTAACTTGACGACCAAAAAAAAAACTACAATATGTAACTTGGTTGCCTAATCTTGTTTTGACGCGCCCCAAATCTTTGTCAATAATTTGTATTTAATTTTTGGTAAGTGACATTATAGCCATTCTCTGTAGATATCAGTTTTTTTCCAGTTTAAAAATGTTGTTTGAGAGACCAAAACATATTAGGTAGAAAAAATCCAGATTCGTTTGTGACGTTTTTCCTAGTGTTTCTTTTATCATTTGTGTGAATAGTGTTTCTATATACCACTCGGATGTAAAACTTTCGTTTTTGTACCTATAGTTGCTATACATCTTTAATTACTTTAGCTAATAGACAACATTAGAAGTAGTTTATCTAATAAAGTCGTGTAACAAAAGACGTTGTTTTCTTTGTATTCCGTTAACAATAGTGTGAAAACACTAAATTTACTATTTGCGACTTTCAACTTTTGCTCCAAAATTTAGATTAAAGCATATGTATACACAAGTACGTACTGGGACCTGCTCAAAACGTTGGAAACGAGGTCGTCGGATGTTCCGTAATGAATTCAAATTGGCAATATAAATAACCAGCCAATTACGCGGAAAGCGAATGAGAGTACCGGTAAAGAATGTGAAACAGGGTATAAAACCTATGTAATAAACTGGAATAAATTCCTGTACGGAGCGCAGTCATTGTGTCGGGACAAAACTTCCAGAATATATGGCGTGCGCTTTCTTCCCGGCTCCATTTCGGAATTTTATAGAGCACCCATCCCTGTGACGCCAATGACGTGCGCTACGGCGCATCGCATGCATGCACTATAGTGGATTGCATGAAAGGACGCTCTACACGTTCACTTACGAGCTTTTTGTGGGGTTAAGTTATAAATTTTATTTCATTTTATTAGATACTCCTTCATAGTAGTTACTTCTTTATAGTCTTTATAACAACACCTACTATTTCTAACAATTTTTGAGGAGTAGGTCTTTAGTAAATTCTTGTAATATGTAATAGAAAAAAAAAACGCGCTTTTTACACTCATAGCCCCACACTAGGATTTTCTCCTGTATCGTGGGTACCATGGACATAAAGACGAATACACGAACAACCAGACCCAGAACAGAAATCTAAACTCATCATTCATATTTCTGTTTGGCCGGGAATCGAACCCGGGACCCACTGCACGCCAGACCGGTATGGTGACCGGTCCGCCACGCGAGTCTTCGGATATATAGATACAACGAACTGCACAAAAAAGAAAAACAATAATGAAATGATTTAAAACAATAATATATTAGACCCAGTGGCGTAGCGTGGGGGAGGCGGAGGGGCTGTCCGCCCCGGGCGGCACATTTTGAGGGGGGGCAAAAGAAGATTTGGCAACCTTGTTTTTTTGGTCGTCAAGTTAGATATTGTCGTTTTTCTTGGCCGTGAAGTTAGATACTGTCGTTTTTTTTGTCGTCAAGTTAGATACTGTCGTTTTTTTTGTCGTCAAGTTAGATAATGTAGTTTTTTTTTGGGTCGTCTAGTTTGATGTTGTCGTTTTGCCGACCTAAATTTGTGAATGTGTGGCGAGTTCAACTTCCGCCCTGGGCGGCATAAGTCCACGCTACGCCATTGATTAGACCATCTTTTAGTAAACGAGTTAGTTTTTTTTTGTGTTTTTCAAAAATTTAACATAAAGTGTTTTAACTTCTGAGTCTATATTTTAATGATCTATTTACTAGAGTTCGTGAATATTTTAATGATATAAAAATTATCGCCTCTTTCCACCAATCCTTTTTGTATTTAGAAGTGCCTTATTTAAAAATTATATAGCCTATGTCACTCAGACAATTGAGACAATTTCAACGTCATCTAGTATATTGAAACCCGTGAAGTCCTTTAGACTGTAGTACTGTACAGCGTATCAAGGAAATTGACACATACGAGTCCAAATCCTCGAAAACAAACAACACCTTCCTTCTGACACAGTCGTTTAATAAAAGCTTACAATACATATTGCCTCTGTATATTCGCCTAGGAAACTTTATATGTGATACAGAATTACAGACTACTTATATGTCGGCACACTTATATCCTCCATCTTCTATCAACATTTGCCTTATAATGTGCTTTATACTTACTATAGAGCCATAGTTCCAAATCCGTTTAATCATGCGAAGTAGATTGTTATCTGTTCCGCAACCCCGACAACAGTAGCGAAAAGCTGCGGGACCGCAGTCAATTAAGACGATCCAGTATTATTAATTATTATTAATCCTTAATTACAGTTCCCCTTCCGGCGTGTTTGTACACGCGCGCGTGATGTTTATTGAGCCAATATTAGCTGATATGCCTGATATCGACACGGCTCAATGGATACGCTCTATGATACCTAAGGAAACTTGTAAAGCGAGTGTGAATTGAAAACGTGATTCGCACCCTAAAATGTAAGTACTTTTATTTTTCTTGGCGGGCGTCTTGAAATCTAGATTCTATGTTAATGTCGTCTCTCAAAAGCAGTTCAGTTCTAAGATACCTAAATACCACCTAGTACTTAACCTGTCAAAATGTAGAGTCAAGGTAATGCGAAAGGAGTCAGAAACTGTCTAACATGAATTTACTTTTGGTTTGATGTTTCAAAATTTTAGCTTAAGCGTGACAAGTGTTTGAACAACATTTATTTAGTATTAAATTTGAGGCTCGTTAAGATACTTTGGCCTAAGTACGAGTTTACTAAGTTTCTTCAAAACAATAATTATTTACGTTTTCGCCTGTACAATTAAATATTGCTTTGATACTATACTATACGGGGATAAAAGCCTAGGCGCCGGCGCCTTAATATTGCTGCACAACACTGCAATATTAGTTAAGATATTACAATGTAGAGAGGCAATATGAAAGTAATACCAACCGCACTGTTTTAGTGGGTGGTGCGGACTACTTTGGTCAACGCTGAGCTAAGGGCCACTGCTCTCCTGATGGTCGGATGTTTCCGGCCCGTGCATGTATACTTTTTTGTTTTCGGCTATACCTTGCAGGGTACTTTAAAATGATGATAACTGAGACAATGATTGTTTTGAAGAACCGTGTTAAAGTCGTACTTAGGGAAAGCTAGAAACTATTATCACATGAGAGAAAAAATATTATGTGGCATAATGTGACATGAAGTCGGATACTTTTTGATGTGAAACATCTATAGGCGCAGGTAAACCTGATTGTTGACTTGACGATGCTTGCATTAAATTATTTTTGCGCCATCTGTTAATACATTGTAGAAACTATTGCATATAGAGCAAAATTAACGGTCTGCGGTGTTAGCTCAACTTTGTGCGAGATACTGTTCGTAGATGACGTTATTTTCATTATGCTATCTATTTAGTTTCTGTCACAATCTTAGCTCTTTTATGCATATTACTTGTATGAGCACTATATTTCACATCTGCCAGGCGTCCCGTGGCGACAATTTTTTTTTATTGTAAATTAAACATTTACTGAGTGTTCGTCGATCACATTATAAATACGAGTATATGGCAGCGTGAAATGCCGCGGGCGTAGCATTAAGATATGCAAATATTATGACGCGAGCTTCACCGCCGCCTCGCGCTATACCCAGGCAGTTTTCGAGCCGCGGCGTGATCAGATAGATACCGAGCGCTCATCGGATCTCCAGTATCGATTATCCTTATAAAGCTTTAGTTAATAAGAATTCTAACATTTACTAATTTAAGGGTAATATGTTTAAGTGTCTTTATATGAATGTTGGGAGGTAATCGTAAAAGGAGGTAATCGCTGGGCTGCACTGTAAGTTGTTGGCTCGCACTAGATATTTCGTTGGATTATTTTAAACCTCCTGTCATTTTAATTTTGTCTTTACTATGATGAAAATATGTTTTTGTTTAGGTAGGTATATGTTGCGCAAGAAGGCCTTGTTTCAAATAAGATTTCAACACTATTACGGTAATTGAGAACCTATATCTTGAATACTATGATGGTAGATAGTTACTATCGCTCCGATATATAAAGCATTGCAATTGCAATACCAGATAATGCAGCGCACAACCGGCTCTGAAGTACATTTTTATTGTTTTCAGTTTCATAGAAAATATAATATTATGGGTATAGGTAAGTGTGAAGTACATATCGTTACTCTGTTATGAGTAATGCACGTATAATTAATAATTGTATTTGTGCCTGCCCTTTATATCTTTAAAACCTAGATTCCCTATATTGCAGGGTTAAAAATCCTCTACTTACAAGAAAATATTTCGACTTAAAAACATAAATATAAGTACATAGACATTATCTGGATGCTTTTATGAGATACAACTTTTGTGCCCTTCTGGCAGAGTGACTCTGCCCATTATACGTCTAATTAACGTCTAATGAAAATATTTCCATTCATATTTAAAGAAATAAAGAATTTCCCTCTTTAATATTAATGCTTATTTCAATCCCTGCTTAACCCTGGCGTAGAGCGACCGTATCTACATAGTAATGTGAAAACTTTTCAATACTGGAACAATAGTTTTCATTTCCATTGTCCCGCAATAGAAAAAAGGTGAGAGGTAAAGTTTTAAATGAAAGGAGTTCTGCCTGCCTTCGGGGAGTATTCACGTTTGTACCAGCAATGTCGCTTGTTCATAGTGAGTAGATCTTTTTTACGGTAATGAGGTTACGAAGTATGTTATCTACTTTGATAAGTAGCTATAGAAAGATATAACATTAAGGATGCCTTGGAATTTTAGACATCAGGCTATAAAGCTTCATATGACATAGAAAGACATGTCTTACTTATTTTAAATTGTTGAAAGTGGTCCTATACGTTTAGTTGAAAGGCGGATTTTTGCGTTTATATTGATACTAGCTGTACCTGCAACTTCGTTCGCTTCGAATTTAATATAATCCACCCACCCAGGTGACTTTGATATCCACTGCTAGGACTAGGACATAGGCCTTCCCTAATGAGGTATTTCGTTAGTCATTTATCATCATTTCATCAATGAACCTTAGACAGACAGACAGGAAATTTTACACTTTTATTATATAAGATTAGTGGGATTACATTGCCTTGCTGTCACAATAGTTTTGTTCTACTTCTAACAAAACTGTTATAACAGGCAAACATACATATGTGTAGATGTCGTCGTCGTTATCATGCCACGTTAAAATAAATTCTAGCTTTAAAATTAAATCAGAAAAGTATTATAAACTTCTTTTAAATGTATACAGAATTCATCACGCCGGAGAGTGTTTTCATTAAATAAGTCAGGGTGCGGCCAATCAGGGTGAGATATGCTGATTTGATGTACACATTGACTTGGTAGGTAGGATGAATATGATGCATTCTAGTATTTTTTTTTATATCAGATAAAAAAAATACTAGAATTAACCAAGTTCTAGAAGCGGTTATAGGCAATGTTCAAGTGCGTAAAATGTGATTTTAGGCTAGTGATTACGGTTAACTTTGATCATTAGCCATGAATGCTTTGCCGTTAGTATGTATTATGTTTTTTCGAAATGATCAACCTTTTCTTATCTGATCACGAAATGATTTTGAGGAAACGTAATAAATTCGTAGATACTAAGAGCGCTAGCCTACTAGTTAAATTCGTGTATGATTGTCGCCGACAGCATAATTTTGCTCGTATTTGTTAATATGGTTTTTAATCAAAACAGAATTATAAATCAATGCTTGATTCACACACAGTACAGATTCCAGTGGCGATATTACCAGCAGGCAGATTTTAGGTGCAAAAAATTTAATGCTATCTTGTCGATTATTTTTCGTCCAGCAATTTCTAAGATTATTTAAATGTTGACGGCTTTTTTACGGGGCGTCATAATTAATTAGAATAAGCTCAGTGGCGTACAGTGTGTGGGTCAGAAGGCTGCATGACCTTGGAGTTGCACGTCTTGGAGGTGGCGGAATATTTAAATCTGGTCAACTTTTTTTTACTGACTTAAGCTTCTAAATGGGTGGACGGATTCAATTTTGGCTACGCCACTGAACAGTTTAGCCTACTGGCGGCAAATGTGTAAATCCGCCACTGGTAGAAATTACACAGATTTAGAATAATAGTTACGAGTGCGCGTCATTTTACAAAACTAACATTACATTACACTTGTAATTAAATTCTTAATTGCATTAATAAAACAGTAATTACATTATTAAAATACTCATAAATAGAGATCAGATAGACTTATTATTGTTTTATTGAAAACTGAATTATTGTCTTTGTGACCTAAAATTCTGTTTAAAACACCAAAATTTTCTAAAAAATTATTTGAAAATGTACAACTACAGTAGTGAATTTTAATATATTTTTTATCCAGTTCTATAGAGTGAGACTACCGAAAGGTTTACCGAAGTGGTTTTAAGTTACAATTTGCTCAAAACACAAATACCCATAACCGTCGAAAATATTCATCCATATTTCTCCATCTTATATTTATTTTATGCATAATTCAAGACTCTCGCGGCTCTTATCTCCCCTCCACTTAATTATGCTCGTTATTAGCACTCATTAGGTTATCTTGGAGCCGCGTACAGAAATACGAACATGTTTATAACATGCCTGTAATGTAGTGCCTGTTGGATGTATGAGCATGCTTATCTAGACACGGTTTTATGAGACTTACCGAGTCTTAATGAGAGTGCTCTGAAGGTGTACTAGTTATATCAATTAATAATGAATATTACTGTGTTTTTCAATAAAATTATTCAATCGTAATGCATTTATTTTATTTAGTTTTTTGTTGATTTCTTTTTAGGGTTCCGTAGCCAAATAGCAAAAATCGGAACTTTATAGATTCGTCATGTTTGTCTGCCCGTCCGTCTGTCCGTATGTCACAGCCATTTTATTCAGAAACTATTAAGACTATAGAGTTGAAACTTTGTAGGTAATGTGTATTCTGTAAACCGCTTTCCGAATTTAGTACAAAAATAAAAATATATAAAATTTAAGGGGGGCTCCCCATACAAGAAACTGAAACTTATTTTTTTTTTTCATCTTACATACATGTGTGGGGTATCTATAGAAAGGTCTTTAAAAATGACATCAGGTTTCTAA
>DWNE01002987.1:0-17580 GCA_018249875.1 Cecropterus toxeus | reverse complement strand
CCCTTCCACCGAAACGCAAGAACTGCTTCACGCTAGAAATAGGTGTGGCGGTTGTACTTCCCTTGTCGAACTACATTGGTTCTACCACCTGGGGAAATAATTTAAATTGTTGTGATATTGACTCATGATGGGCTAAATTAATATCTGTACATCAAAATAAAATATTCAAATAATTAAGCAAGTTTCAAAAACACAAGCACGTCCCCATATATTCCTTATAATTTTAGTTAATTCGTATTCAGAATTACGCTTTCAACAGTATAGCAACATACGGAGTCCACACGTCGAGTTTATGATGAAGCGACCGGCACAAACTAGTCGCGTGTTTCCTTTCTGTCGGAAAATGTGTGTGCGAAGTTATTTATAATGACTTCCTGCTTTTCCTTATTCGCGCCATTTCATTTTTCAGTTCCTTTGTCAGATAACGAACGAATCGGCGTATTTTGCATCCCTGCCGCGTTTCGACATTTTCATGATTAGAATCCACAACAAATCTACGTTCTTTACATTTTTCACCTGTGAACAATACGAAATTCTAACATTTACTGGATTTAACGTTGAAATTATTAACCAAACGATGAATGGAATTTTATATGCACTGAATGTTCATTAAATCTCGATACGAAAAATGCATATCAAAATTCGTTTCGTAGGTAAAAATGAGCGTGTCGGAAAATGCATAGTAAATAGTTAGGAGTTGCAAAGTAGTTTTTTTAGACTAAAATAGCAAACGAGCATGCAGTCCACTTGATGGTAAGTAGTTACTGCCGTCCATAGGATTGTAAGGACGATTGTTCACATTCAAAGTTTATACATAACTTATAACAAAACTCTAAAACACAATACAAACAACTTATAACGTAATTACATCATATTAGACCGACAAGGATAATTACGGTACACAAGAATAAAATGATACTAAATTTAGAAACTTTCTTAAAGATCAAAATGTCAAATATTCCGAACAGTGTTATGCATTAAACGTAATTATTAGAACAGGAAGGAGCTAAATCCTCAAGGCAACTATTCCTCTGAACAACGTCACACCACTTTGTGAACGCTTTGTTAACCTATATTTAGCCTATTTTCAGCAACAAAGTACGCGATCTTTGAAATTTTAGCTCTTAAAATTAGATGAAACGAAGATCTTTTTGGTAACTTCATGTTGTACTTCCGCCCGTTTACCTTAAATCTAAAAGGGAATATATAAGTACTTTTGCCTTAATGATTCATCTTGATAATAAATTACATAAAGTGAACAAATTTCATTTATTACGATTCTTTGTTTATTTTTTAAAAATCACATCATTAAAATTACCATGTCGGTAGTGGAAAAATTACTTAAAAATGCATTTAGTATTTAAATATTCAATTCTCTCTCAAATGGAAATTAAAACAATTTTCATGTAGCGAAATTTACGATGATCACATATTATTTTTTTATATTTAAATCCTTCGTGAGTGGACATTTAAAACACCATTGCCAACTTTGAGACAGAGCTCTTTTCGTATCATCTTCGAAGAGCCTCATGTCATAGCACTCCGGGAATACTTCAGGAGGAAGTTCATTCCATGTCTTATACGTCCGTGACAAAAATAAGCGTGGAATTTGTATATAAATATATTTCTTGTACGCGCATAGAATTTACGATACGATATTTCTAATTAATGTTAGAGTCTCTAATTAAGTTAATATACTTTTACTTATTTATTTTTAATATTTTTATGTGTATACATTTTGTATGTGTCGTAGTACCATCACAAAATATATAGTTTAAAGGGCTACTTATTTAAAAAATACTTCCAGCAGGTCAGTTCAACCTTCAGCAATCAGATCGGAATGAAACAAACGAACCAAGGTAACATACCTAGTATAAAAAGAGTTTTTTTTATAAACATTAAAATCTTACAATATATAATATGATCAAAATTTCGAACAATATTGTCATTTAACGCAACTATTACGTTACAAAGCACGGAAGTCCTTAAAGCAACCATTCCTTAGCGCAACGTCACACCACTTTGAAAATGCTTTGTAAAATCTATCTTTACGCTACCTTCCAAAATGCGAATATTTTTAAAATTTTGGCTCAGTAAATTAGATCCCGGAACCCTTTCGCATAACTTTGTGTTGTATTTTAGCCCGTTTAACTTGAATGTAAAAGGGAATGCATAATTAAATACTTTTGTTTTTTGACTCATCCTGGAAAAAGATTTTCCTTCTGGATTTCTCAAGTAGCATGTCAAAACTAGAACATCGTTAGAAACATTAAAACAAAAACCCGACTATTAGAGACGAAATTTTTGCTCATAATGATGTATCAATACTTCTATACTAATATTATAAAGGAGTTTGTTTGGTTGAACGCGCTAATCTCAGGAACTACTGGCTTGAATTGAAAAAATAATTTTCTGTTGAATAGAAAATTTATCGTGGAAGGCTTTAGGCTATATACCATCACTCTATGTTTGTTTGTTTTTAATAGATTGTTCTCTAATACTACGCGAGTGAAACTGCGTGACACAGCTAGTAATTAATATAACGCTTATATCAGTTTTTGTCAGAACAGTCATGTAAAACTATCATAATATATATATTGCTTTATTTACTCGCTTCCATTTGATACCTATATTGACCTAATAGCAAAATATTCGTTCCTGAACTCCCCTTTTTTCTCTATTTCCACGCGCTATTTTTGAAAATCATTCTGCAAACTGATACAATTCTAATGATGTGTCATACGTCACAATCCGTCAATCCGTTTGGGCTGCAGTGTGTGCCAAAGAAATGGACAAACATATAAACAAACATACATACACATGTACATACATGCGTACATACATACATATGCTCGAAAAACAGTACCCTCCTACTAAGCTTTCAGAATAAAAAAATTGCAACTTCCGAACAGTATTCCTGATTTAAAGTAAACTTAATTCTTTAAAGTATCTATAAGCAATATGATTTTGCTGCTTTGTGATTACTAAGAAAATCTTATCTATCTGCTAAAGCAATATGCTATAAAATTAGAGTATTTTTAAGATTCTGGCCCTTTACATTGGATCCCAGGAGAACCCTTTCGAATAACTTCGTTTTACTTCCGTGCATACATTCAATATAAAAAGGAATACATAAATACCTTAGTTTTTACGACTTATGCCAGAAAAGAGTGTAAGTAGCATAGTAAGGGACGAAAAAAAAACTTATAAAACAAAATATCAAAAATTGCTTTATTATCGATTTAACGTAATTATTAGGAGAGGTAGAACCATAGGTACCAAGGCCACACGTTTTTCTAGCGTGAAGCAGTTCGTGCGTTTCTGTGGAAGGGTGTGGTTGCCGGCACACATATCAACCGACCATTAATCCTCAGGAGTAGCAACACATTTGTGATCCACTTCAGATAAAACCCCTGTTCTATATGAAGTTTCTTACAGACATCTATAGGCGGCAGAGATCGCATACCATCGGGTGGTCTGCATGCTCGTTTGCAATAACAGTCTGATAAAAAAAGTAGGAAGCGAAGTTCGTAAAAGAAACTTCACCAGGTGGTAGAACCAATGTAGTTCGATCAGGAAAGTACCACCGCCACACCTATATCTAGCGAGAAGCAGTTCTTCCGTTTCGGTGGAAGGGTATGGTTGTCGGCTCACTTTTATATGAGGCGACCATTTCAGTCCTTGGGAGCAGCAACGCATCTGTAATCGACTTCAGATAAAAGCACTGTTCTATATGAAGCTTCTCACAGATATCTAGGCGGCGGTGACCGCTTACAATTGAATGGACTGCATCCTCATTTGCTATTTAAATCTGATAGAAAAATCAGGAAGCGAAGTTCGTAATAGCATCTATTCATATAAGCATCGTCATACCACTTTGTAAATGCTTTGTAAACCTGTTAACGTACCTTCGCTACAAAGTACGAGTATCTTTGAAATTTAGGCCCTCAGAATTTGATGCCGTGGGGATCCTTTGGAATAACTTTGAATCTTCAAACTTTGATCCTTTTGAATGGAGTATGAGCACATCCAAAACTTTTTAATAGGCACAATTAAACTTATTTCTTCAGAGCATCTGTACATTGATTGTGAATTGTATTGTGATATTTTGTATTACAACACAAAGGTTTAATTTTCTAAGTCATGAGACTCATCGTCAAAAACGCGTTACGCTACTATTTGCTCGAAACTAAAACCTACCTTACAAAAGAAGAACACATAAAACCTTACTTCCAAAAATTAAAAACCAGTTGAAACCTATTCTGAACAAGGTATCTTACTTTCTTTTTGTGAAACTCAGTGATACAAAATTCAATATTTTTTATTTAGTACATATTTAAATAAGATATAAAATTTTCCTTCTTACTTTCTAACATTCTGATGTTTATTTCCTTCATGTACATTTTTATAACAGTAAATTAAAAAAGTAATGACATGTGTCTGAATAAACTGGATTAAAATTGCAGTATCTTCTAAAATTTTAAAGTAGTACAGATACAGATACTAACGATATATGTTTCGTTAGTCATGTTTCGAAATTCATTAAATGGAACATGTCAAGTCTGAACGACTTTTAAACAAACTCAATACAATATACAGATATTTAGTCCACGAGTTTTAACAGTACGTTGCAATCGTTTTTCATTAACAAAATCCTCAATGGTGTCACAAAATAATGAATGTGATTATATTCAGCTTTCAATTACCATTAATTGCTAGTAATAATTGTTATTATCCTTAATACGATCAACGACAAATTATTTAAATTTATTTTTGTAGTAATAACGCTACTCGTTAGATTTAAAAGAAGATTGTGATATCCTTTATAACTACGGCAACTGAAGTCAAATCGAAATAACCGATATCGAAAATATATATCTTTAAACTCAAAATTTATCGACGATTGCCTTGGAATCGAACCGGAAGCTGTACGCAGTAAAGTGCCAATGAATATTAATTTCATTAAAAAAATCAAAACCTGTTACTTTTTATACTACCAATAATAGAAAATAGAGCCCTACGCATACATGAGACGTCATATTCGCTATGTGCAATGATAAAAGTCAGCAACATAAATTAATTAAAGTACGTAGACGCAATAAACACACCAGAACAATATTTGTGCAGGAGAGACGGAGCACTAATGAAATGTAGGGAGGGAGTTCTGCGGCTAAATGTAGCGAAACGAACGCACACAGCTACAAGTTCCAGCAAAACATCAACAGCAAAAACAAAGATCCCCGAGCAAGATCTGTCTTAACAGGGAATGAATACCTCTACGTTTGTTTTTACGTTCGATATTTTTTGAACAAAGCAATAAGATCCGTGTCACTATCTTGGGACCCATCTGTTTCGTTGCCTGCGTAATGTTTTGCTGCGTGGTGATGCTACACTTATTTTTTATAAGAAATAAAACATTGTTTTCTAATCATGTAATTTTTTTTCTCACTTACCGTAATTCAAGTGCAGCGCAATTACAGGAACAACAGGAATAATTAGACGTTATAATCATGTAATTTTTCTATTTTACCTCTCGTAATTCAAGTGCAGTTCCGTCACTACAACAGGAATAGTTTGCCGTCATAACCTTGAGATCGAAAATAAATAACAATCGACACATAAACACACATTAATTTTAAATAAACATAATAAAAATAGCGTGAGACCACTATTACATTTTAAGTCTTCAATTACCCTTTTAAGCTTCCACACCCTAAGGACACAAAAAGGCAAACTACCCCATAATTTCATGTCTTTTACTTTAAATACTGTAACTGTGCTTTAACGACTGTAAAAATACCTGTATATTTTCAAAATATATTTGAAAGATAAAGATACAATAAAACAAACTTTTTTATGCTATTACCAAGTTCATTATCGAATTCTTAATGGACGAACACAATTTTTGTCCGGTGTAAAACGTCTACTAAAAAGTTTACCATTCTTTTTGAAAAGCTTAATGTTACTAAAACAAAATTTCGCATATGAACATAAAGCTGTATAATACATTAACTATATACTGTATCATACATACAACATTACATTTTAAACGCTTTCTACACTCATATCCCCACAGCAGGATTTTCTCCTGTGTCGTGGATGCCATGGACACACAAAGATGAATACAAAAGCACCCAGACCCAGAACAGAATTCCAAACACATTCACATTTCTGTCTGGCCGGGGATCGAACCCGGGACCCATTGCGTATTAAACCGGTATGGAGACCGCTCCGCCACGCGGGTCGTCAAATTAACGTTACTAAAACAAAATTTCGCATATAAACACAACGCTGTATTATAAGATCCGTAACTATATATAGTATTAACTATATACAGTATCATACATACAACATTACATAACGGTACTCCGCTTGATAGCCGGGACGTATTCGGGAGGAATTGTGCACACTTGCTCCACTCAAAGTTTCCATTGTTACATCTTAACTTATGCAATATAGCGTCTGCCTCTTTAATACTTTCCACGCCGCTCGATTACGTTTAACGGCGCGATTCGTACGAATTTTCTTATTTACTGTAAGCCGAAAAGCTGGCGAAACGAAATTCCTAGTCGAAGCGATTTCACACTAGAGATGCTTGATTGAACAAGTTTAGTGCTTTATTACGCTCCATATTAGCTCCAATCAATTTTATTACGTCACCGAATTGGGGTTGTTTTATTTACTCTGTTCGGTCCCGATGAGGGTTATGAGGGTGAAACATGTAGGTTTAGTTCGATAATTTCATCTCATTGCTGTTTTACGCCGTGTAGTGTGTCAGACTTGAATGGCATTCCGTGAATATCTTAAAAGGCCACTAAGAAATAAAACCTATGAAATGTGCTATATAACTTCCCATATAATATCAACGCCTCTTGCGGTCATCTACACATATGTCAAGCGCAGTGTCATTTAGAGAGGGCCTATGTCCAACATTGGGTTTATTGAGATAGACGGCTATCCTACGCAATTTTAAATAGATACTTGTATAGGAGGGAAAAGTCGGGTATTACTGCTGCTTGGACATTATGTCAAATTCACGGTGTAATAACTCCGTTATTGTCTTTTCATTTAATATTAGGAACGGGTGAAACAAAAGTTTACGTGAAAATATTTGACCCTATTATCACTTAAACGTAAATATAGAAGGAATATGTCAAAGTTTAACATATTTCACTCATATAAGCTTCTCTAAAATATTTTTTTATTATTAATTTATATCATTTAGACGCTTTTTCAAGTAAGATATTTCAATTACAATGTAAATAAACATAATTAACTAGAACATCTTGTTCTTCCGTGAATTCATGCTAAATGAACATAAATTAAACTGAAATTATCTCTAAGAAATTGTCACTAATTACTTTGTTTTCCCGACGGACCAAAAGAATAAACTCAAAAGAAAACGAAAAGTAAAATCTAGACCAAAGTAAAAGAAGTAAGAGCGTTACTACGTTAATTGCGAAAATAAAAAATGGGAAAGTAATGCCTTTAAATTACAAAGAACGTGGGGAACAAAAGAAAAATTAAAAGTCTACAAGTGAATTTTCGAAGCTAACATTTTATAATTTATACAGGTTGCTCCTAAGTAAAATATAACTTTTTATCTCTATAGGTCATTTTAATAGAACTACTCAAAGCGTTTATAGATTTTTTTAAAACTTAGTTTTAGACTTAAGCCTTATTTAAGAAAAAATATTTTAGAAATATAAATCCTTCTATAACATATTTTTATAGAGATGCTCATGATCCTGTAGATGGCCATCAGTAACAAATTAGTTCCTAACTTTACCGTTAAAAATAAATGACATTAATTTCGTATTAGAAGTTGTATGTGTGGTATGTGTGGTCGCATACCATCCTGCAGACCAGGCGGTGTGGGGTGAGGTGGACTAGAATGGTTTGGCTTCTGCCAAGGCAACGAACGCGCTCAAAGCACTAGTATTGTGTTCCTTTAGAGATCCGGATCCGTCCTCTTCGTAGCACCAAGGAAATTCACCGGAGGTTCTTACTACAGTAAAAATCCCACGGTCGCTCCCACGCTCGTCTTTTAAAGGTAGGGAAATCTTTAAAAGGTAACCGACGCCGAGGGTGTCTCGACGCTCGAAAACGAAAAAAGGCTATAAGTAATCTGTTAATTAGGTGTATAGGTATATCTTCATATTGTGATCGTAAACTTTGGCTTCACTTACGTAAAAAACCTTGATAATGGAACATTAATAGAAGGATGTATATATGGATTTATATATACATACGAGTAGTTTTACCCGACGAGTAGTTTTAAGCAGTCGGGTTTTTTGTTTTAATGCTTCTGAATGAATGAATATTATTATTATTATTTAAACCGAAATATTTCTGAAATTGTAATAGCACACTAAATAACTGGAAACAGAACACTTAGTGCTAGTATTACTAAAATTTAAATAATAGTATGCGGCAAAACGTACAAAACAACAAAATTACAAATTTTGTTACATACTTATTACCCCGATGCCTGTTTTTATTGCTAAGACAATGATTCTCAAATTTGGGAATCAATAAGGAACCGCTTCGAAATCTAAGCCAAGATAGAAAAATAAACCGTTTTCCGTTTTTTGACAAAAAGACAGCCACAAGCATCAATAGTTGTCATGTTTGTTGGATTAATGTGACGGCCGATTATTACTTTTACACATTAAGTCGTTTTAACGAGCATTTTAACTTTGGTTAGAGTGGTTAAGCTGCCGCCATTATGTAAAATTTTTCGTGTACCTTACAATTGAACCATGTACCCCCAGGGGTACGCGTATCCAACTTTGAGAAACCCTACTGTATACGACCCAAGCCCGTAAGTATTTTACGTATCTATTACTCGAATAAAATTTACTGCTTTCGCAACAATGCTTGTATAGAAGCTACCTGTCATAGATTTTATGTGGGTTTCCCATAAGGTCTTATCGTTTGAATTTTAAGCGTTTGTGTTGTATAGGTACAATACATCCCCGCTGGTGTACAATAAAGTTTGAAAAGCTTTTGTCCAGCGCCCAACACACATTTATGGCTCGTTATTAATGATGGCAATATCGACGCACCCATATCGATCTAATATCAATAACCCATCGACAAAAAGCCTCCTCGACGACGCAAGGTAATTTAATTTCAGCCTAAACTAGGAGTGGTCATTACAGTATACCTATTACGTATTTGATTGCTATTGCTATTGCGTTATTATTTTTTATGAATATTACTACTATTATAATTTTAGTGTGTCTGTGAGTGAGTGATGTCTGTGAGTATAACAGCCATGTTAAGCGCTACTTTATTCTACTTTAAAGGGTTTGGTAATAAAACTACACTTAAATGAGACGTTCCAACTTAGTTCTTGGGAGTAGCTACGAATCTGTGTGTGCGATTTTAAGTATTAGAGTTTGTAATTACTACTAAGTTTAAAAGCCATATTTAAATTAGTTAAGAGTTCATACTCGTTTATTCACTTGTAGAAAAAGGACAACCCTTATGTAGACGTGCACTTAAACACATGATAAAGTTTTAAAAAGTAAACGCTTTCTACACTCATAGCCCCACGGTAGAATTTTCTCTTGTGTCGTGAGTGCCATGGACACACACAGACAAAAAAATAAACACTCAGACCCAAAACAGATCTATTCTATCTATCTATCTAAACTAATCCTTCATTTCTGTCTGGCAGGGGATCGAACCGGGGACCCACTGCGTGACAGACCAGTATGGTGACCGCTCCACCTCGCGGGTCGTCAAAGTTTATGTTTATCTAAATATGTTCTTCCTCCATGAGTCAATATTACGAACCAACACTTCACACCAATTCCTCAAATATCGAGCAAAATAATTTTAAAAGACATCTCTACAGATTAAACCGGAACATCGGCGCGGCACAACCCTTTATTCATTAAAACACGCGCGTCACCTGACATCAATACTCACTAGTAATATCACTGATAAAAACTCAAAAAGCATTTTATAACACGGAATACAAACCTGAATTCGGTAAATAGGGCGAACCACTCAGAGTATATTGTTCGTGGCACACTACCTAATAACAATAATTATTATTAATGATAGGAAGCTTATATGGAAAGTAGGTTACGAAAAACTAAACGAGAAGTCTTTTTTTTAAGTACCTTACTTAATGACTACACTGAACTAAATAGTGAGACATAGAAATGTTACCTTTTAATTTTTAAGAATCTTTATAGGTCTGAGAAGATTGTTTAAAACCAAAATAAAATATAAAAATGTTAAAGAAAGGCGCAAATAATACGTGTGTATTATTTGCGCCTTCTATTAGCGATAGCTTTCTCTATCAGTTGCTTATCTTTTAGTTGCTGCTTGACAGCCTAGAATTTTTAAATTCGATAATTTAATCTCGATATCGGCTCACTTGTATCTGAGGCGAACATCCTAGTCCTCGGTAGTGGTAACGCATCTGTGATCGACTTCAGATAGAACACCTGTTCTATATGAAGTTGCTTACAAATGTCCATGGGCGGCAGTAACCACTTACCGTCAGGTGGGGTGCTTGCTCGTTTGCTACTTCAGTCTCTTTTTTTTTCACGTACCTCGATCACGTTGAAGGGGGAGACTTAACAAATAGGTTTTGTTAAGCCTCTCCTTCTAACAGCAACGTGATAAAAATAATTTATCAGACTGAAGTAGCAAACGAGCATGTAGTCCACCTGATGGTAAGTCGTCACTGCCCATGGACACATGAAAGCAACGTCACATAGAACTAGGTTTCCATGTAAAGTCGATTACAGATGCGTTGTTACTCCCGAGAACTAAGATGGTCATATAGAAGCCGGCAACTACACCCTTCTACCGAAACGCACCGCTTAACGCTAGAAATAGGTCTGGTGGTGTAACCCTGGTTGATCAACTTGGTTCTACCACCTTTACAACTGACAACCCATTGTCCCGACGCTGGTGATCAGTCTCCACACAAATTTTATAGTTTTAGGCCATTATGTGCGGGGCCAAGTTCGAATTTATAGACTGCACATTTTAGAACTTTTGTATTAGAGGAATCTCTAAGGTGTACGTTTCCTCTCGATGTTTTCCTTCACCGCAATGCAGGGATAATAAATTCCTAATACGCACATCAGTTTAGAAAATTTTGTGACACGTGCCTGGTGTTGGAACCCCGGACTTTCGATTGAGAAACTGAGTTTCAACCATTAAATAAATAATAAACATGCTTTCTACACTCATAGCCCCACTGTAGAATTTTCTCCTGTATCGTGGGTGCCATGGACACACAAACACCCAGACCCAGAACAGAAATCTAAACTCATCATTCATATGTCTATATATATATATTATGTCTGGCCAGGAATCGAGTCCCATTGCGCGTCAGACCGGTATGGTGACCGCTCCGCAACGAGGATCGTCAATTTTTTTAGACTAATTCATTAGGCTATCACTGCTTATAATTTACCTACCATCTATTATAATTAAAAAACGTATACTTACATAGTATTGAATATACAGTCCATTGTTGAGTGCATATGTCCTGAGCATTGTTTTATAACTAAATATCTATAAATCTAGTACTGGCCTTATAAAACAGATAAAGAATACTTTCACATATTTACCACAGATAAAATATTATATAATTACTACGGATTGATCTGATTTAAGATTAATTTAATTACATAGCTACTTTAAAGATGTTTTTTTTATATTATTGATTACTTATGAGGTAAAACTCGAAGTGTGATTCCATATCTGAAACAAAAAAAATATCATTAGTATTTTATCTGAAATATAATAAAAATGAAAAAAGAAGAGTTTGTATGTCTGTACATGACATAATTTTGCATAAAGACAAGATCAACACAAACAGCCAGACCCAGAATCAAAATCAAAATTCTTCATTCAGATGTCTGCCTGGCCAGAGTCAAACAGAGGTCTTAAAAAATACTAGTAACATCATTAAAAACATTAAAACAAAAAAACCCGATGGATCAAAACGAATTATTTGTTCATAATGATAATTATTTTATGTAACGCGTAAATGTTTACCAGCTTTAATTTGATACACATATTGTCGTAATATTATAAAAATTCATCCCTCCCTCCCCCTTTTTCTTTTATTTCCCGGCGCCATTTTTTAAAATTATATACCCTATGTCACTATGCAGACTGAGACAATTCTATTGATATGTCATACTTCACAATCCGTCAAACTGTTTGGGCTGTAGCACGTGTCAAAGAAATATACATACATACAAACATACATATATGTATGTATGATCATGAAAAGAAATATACATACATAAAAACAAACATACATACATGTAGAAAGCGTGTTAAAAAAATCGTGTTAAAATACATGTGTATTTATGTGTTTGTATGTACATACACACATACATTCGTAAAACATAACCCTCGTTCTAACATAGTCGGGTAATAACAATACTATGTTAGTTACACAAGATTACATGTGTAACGGATTGGTGTTCTAGAGATGGAAAAATAAACAGAGGAAGACAAAGAGATGGGAGGAGCTAAATTGGACAACAGGTCTAAATTGGAGAGGTTGGCAATCGAACACAATAAAAAATTATTAGAGGAGGCCTTTGCTAAGGCACACTGAACTCAGGAAATTAATAACAAAAAAATTAAAAACGATTTAAAAAAAGATGGGATAAGAGGCTTATTATTATACATGTGTGTGTATGTATGTATACACAATACATGTATACAAGAATAAGTATATGCCCCCACCAAGTCGAGCGCGAAGCAAACACTGCCGTACCAGCCTTTACTGGAACCATTTCGGCGCATTTTCAGGCCCCTATTTGAGAACCTCTGGATAAGACCAGAACGCTGAAATTTTCGTCATCTAGTAAGCCTATAATCGCATACTTAAAATCCAAAATTTTAAGTCTATCGGTCATTTTGTTACGAAGTTAAGCGAAAGCAAAGTTTCGCATTTATGACACTCACTCACTCATGATCATCAAAATAGAACTAGTACTTTCCATAACCTCAGAGAGCTGAAATTTGGTACAGAGTTAGGGTTTAATGGCCATATAAAGGGAAAACTATAAAAACTAGGATAATCGAAGATCTGGAGTACATGGTGACCCTGATAAGAAAACACAAGAGTTCAACCAAACTATTAGAGATCGATATACCGTGTTTACAAAAAATATTCAACTTGGTGGGTCGCTTCATTTGATGTCAAAAATCGAAGGTCTGAAGTATCTGATAAAGAACCCTCAGTTTAAAAAAAAACTGTGTCATATAAGAAAATGTAATAAAACTAATCAATAAGCCCACGTTTCTACAAAAAGAAGTGAAATTCCACCAAAAACATTCTGTAAAAAACTAGCCAAGTCTCGATGGAGCTACTTGTTTATCTCTGAAAAGTAATGAAATCTAGACAAAGTCGTGCCAAGTCTAAAGTTCCTTACTGCGATTTCTTTATTATTATAGTTAATGTTGTGTGACTTGGCCGTTGATTTGTACCCACTAAGACTCAACATTCTTTATACATTAGTAAGTCACACAACATTAACTATAAGAAAAGCCATGAAAAGAATGGCCTGTCATTGACAAATTGAGAATAGAACAGAACGAACGCTACGCGTTCGACGTGCAGTTTTGATAAAACTGTGTAGAGACACAGAGTGTTAAGTTCAAATTTATGACGCAAGTCAATAAATATTGTTTAGCTATGATTCATGAAAAACTATAGTAGGTATGCTCAGATATTAGCTTCCATATTTACAGGCCATATTTTTAAAAATGATATAACCTTTGTCACTCTGCCAATGCAAACGTTTTGCTGTAGCCCGTGCCAAAGAAACGGACATACATACAAATATAATTATGTACATACGCTCGAAAAACATTACCTCTGATGTAGTCAAGTAAAAAGGTGTGTATTTGCGGTTCACCCTGTATATTGCTATACGTATACACTATAATTTTAGGTTCACTATATAAATACAATACAAGTTCAGAAAATAGTAGCATTATTCGTAGTTAGCATTATAGTAGCATTTTATAAGATTATATTTCGGTGAGGACCTAGATTCACTATGCGGTTATTATTGTTCATTTGTTTATTTTTAATTCATTCAGCATGTACGGTTAATACTGTTGGTACTGGCACGTACACTTTTAGATTCGGTAAGCTATCATTTAAGTTTTTATTTTACCTTGAACAAAGATAATACGTTATAAAAAACGTTTAATCTGGACAAATCGTTAGATTTGACGAAGCTATACAATTGATCGTATGTGAAAAGATTTGTATCAAGAAAATCCCTAGTTTTAGTGTTGTGGGAGCTGCTTACATTGCGACAAGTGTGTCGTCTTCACATAATTGCAGACCGATATATCGTATCGTCGATCGATCAATTAATCGTATTGTAATGAGAACAGCAACACGGAATATTTTAAAACTGTAAGCGGTCTGAAACAAAACTACCTAATTGTGAACTCCTAAAATTACCAAAATACTATATTTCGCAAGGCGCGTATGATAGTCCAGTCAAATAAGATCTGAAATCAAAATTTGAAAATCAACTTTGCATTTTTGAAATAATATAGTTCTAATGATACAAAAACGATGTGTAATTTTTTTGAGACGAATTAAGGGGGATAAGTAATAAAAGCATTCATGTCATTTAAAGTATTTTCTCTGTGGCTCCACCTAGTCGTATGTTATTAACTTCCATATGAATAGCAGCCCCGGAACTAGGAGGCAGGGAGCAAGCCGGGGGCTATGTCTCGGGCGGCAAGTTCAGAGGGCGGCAAATCCAAACCTTGCAAACGAATGCGCAACTCATCATTGATTTAATTTTGACCATTGGGACGTCTAGTCAGTTGAAATTTCAATCCTTGACATGTATACGTTTTAAATGACCACCAATAATAAGATCTGATGGCTGAAATGATTAATATTGTAAAAATAAATTTATGTGGGCAGGGCCGGCAAGTTTTTAAGTTTTTGCCCCGTCTAAAAATAAATTGAACATCCGGGGCTAATGAATAGTAGTAAAATAACTGACAATATGATGATGAATATGATGGCACCGCATATTAACATAGAAAAATTAATTATTTCAAAAATTCAAAGGTAATAAAATGTTTTAACATTATTTTAAATATAATAATTATTATCACGCTATAATATGATAATATGAAAAAAACAAACATCATCAATCCATTGAAACACATTAAATGGATTGATAAATAATTCTGTCGAAAAGCCTGGTAGTGCTTTGCCAAATTCATTCTGGCAATGCACTAACGTGTTTATAAATCTTACAATATCAACTCAGTGACATATCTGACATCGATTTCTAGTTTCTTCAGACTATAGTGGAATTGGATTGAATTTTTATTTTCTATTAATTATAAATGAAAAATACTGAATTAGACCGTGATTTTAAAAAGGTATTAAATCCAAAGAATTCTGAAGCGAATGGAAAGAAATTGACTCAATTAGTGCAGTTGTCCAGGTATTTTTTGGCACATACGTAGAAAGTCCACGGAAAAATATTTTTAATCATTTTTTTCGATATTATATTGAACTTTGTATTATTGAGAAGTATCTAATGTTATAAGAAAAGTATTCCTCTTGATTTACGTGACCTCTTATCAATATTTATGCGATAAACGCAAGTTAAGTCGAGAAATGGACGGTTGGTGAGAATAGAGCATAATCAAACGCTACCCGTTCGACAAGCAATATCAAAGATGTATGTTCGACATTACTCGAAATCAATACAAATAAGACAAAAAGTTCAATGACTTTTTTTTCATTCAAGCAAGATTTACTGAGGTAAGTTAAATCGTTTTTAAACGGATTTCGAAAAGGAGGAGGTTCTAAATTCGTCTGTATTTTTTGTATCAATAGAACTATACTAGCTACATTATATCAAAAACAAAAGCAAAGTTGAGTGTCATTTTGATTTCACACCTTATTTGACTGGACTAATGATCATGAAACAGATGTGACAATAGGCCGACTACTATCCGGAGAAATGTTAATCGGAAAAAGTTTTTCATATGGTGACTACGCCTAAACAAAACCAACATAGGTTCTAAGTATCCACAATTTCTAACAATAATGATGTCTGCAAATGTTATATTCTTATAATTACCTACCTACCTTTGTAACAGACGTAGCCATACGATTACATGAATTAATAATAAATACATATTTCATACAGGTGTTAACGAAGGACGTGTTTCTTTTACCGTCGATGGTTCAATGGGAATATTTGAAAAAACTAAAAAAGTCCCTGTTGTGGTAAGTTTTTTTTTTAATTAATTTGTATTAGGCTTTTAATAATTTAATAAATAGGATCAAGCAGTGTGTAGTCCACCTGATAAAAGCCCACTTCCGCCTCCCCGGCCAGACAGAAATGTAAATCATGAGTTTAGATTTCTGTTCTGGGTCTTGGTGTTTGTGTATTTGTCTTTGTGTGTCCATGGCACTCACGACATTTTACTGTGTGGATATGAGTGTAGAATGCGTTTATGTTATGTAAAAAACAAAATTATTCTAATTACTTAGCCGTGTAATATTTACGGCACCATCTTATAAAATCGTGCAAAGTAAATAATATCTGAATTTCAACTATTTCAACAAAATCTTTGGGATTTACGAATATATGTAATATTGCATTATAGATCGGCGAATTTGATGATAACATCTTCCAAAAACATTAATGTGATTACAGGTCCCAGAATGTTCCACATTAAAGTACGTGCAGGTGGATATCTACAACCCACTAGGGCCTCCATTGGTAACCTTCGATTGGTCAATGAACACCGTCGAGATAACTTATGGGCTGTTGCAACCCAGCCTCAGCAAATATACTGTCGTTGCCAAAACGGTAAAGTCGCCGTTCTGCAGCGGCATTCAAAATAACTTACCTGAATATTTGCCAGTTCTTATATAGATATTAGTTCTTTAAAATTTATTTCTGAATGATACATATTAAATATTTTTTTTATTTCGAACCTATTCAATTGATTTCATTTATACCCTTAAACTTTACATACAATGCCATGTCTCTTACTGTTACGCGCTTAGTCCTAAAACAGCGCTTTTGTGTTCTGATTTAATAGGTAGGTTTACCTAAGTACTGAATCATTGGAATCTTTATTTTATGTTTCTTTGAGAAACCTACAATAATTTATATATAATACAATAGGCGTGATGACAGATTTTGAGAAACTGTTTTATTATGTTCAGAAATATACGGGTGTTAGGGATCGGATTTCCGATATTTTACACACATATTGTACATCAAATTTTATCGACAAAAAACCTTAAAAGGGGGGGTCGCAAAAGCCTCATCGCAAAAGAGTCATCATTTGTAAATTTTTACTCTTGTTGTTTGACCCGCGTTTTAAAATTATTAGCGTGAATATTAGAAATAATTTGAGGTCTATTTGTTAGCACAGCTGCAAACAAACTAGAAGAAAAAAACTATGGGTTAAGGGCCCGGTTTTTTAGGTACGGCACATTAACTAAAAAAGAATAGTAAAATTTTACCAAGTTTTTGACTTTCACTTAAGGTTTTAAGTATATTATTT
>DWNE01002986.1:0-17584 GCA_018249875.1 Cecropterus toxeus | reverse complement strand
TTTTTTTAACCTGTTTTTCCTCTCTTAGAGAAAAAGAGGGGGGGGGGGGGGGGGGGGGGACACTCATTTTACGGCTTTGAAAGGGCTTATCTCTCAAACAATCGACTTTGAGAAAAAATGGTGTTAGATGGTGTTAGCCACAATGTTATTTTTGAAGATCTTTCTATAGACACGCGTATGTAAGATAAAAAAAAATTTTTTTGAGTTTCAGTTCCATGTATGAGGAGCCCCCTTAAATTTAATATATTTTTTATTTTTGTACATAATTGGAAAGCGGTTATCAGAATACACTTACCTACCAAGTTTCAACTCTGTAGTCTTAATAGTTTCCGAGTAGAATAGCTGTGACATACGGACAAACGGACAGACAGACATGACGAATCTATAAGGGTTCCAATTTTTGCCATTTGCCTTATACGGTGGCTCTATTTGAACTTAACAAAACATCTAAACCACCCTCACAAAACATACACACCGCAACAACACATATTGCTAACACCCATTTATGTGATGCGTTAAATTTATACAAGACGCCGCGAATTATAAGGAATTTAAGGGTAAGGGAAGGTTGGTTTTTTCTCTAATTTTCTGAGTAAACGGGGCGACTAGTAATTTACAGACATAGGTAAAAGTCCGAGTTAAACTTGCGGTTAAAATACAGTCTTTTCATCCAGATCAAATCTTATACACACAGATTTTTAAAGCTATGTGCAAGGAAAACGTATTAAAATCTTCTTATTCGAAGCATTTTAACTAAGTGCTCAGAGATAGCAACGTATCTGTGGCCAACCTGAGGTAAGACTAAGATCTTATTTTATCGGTGTCTATGGGTTGCAGAGGCCACTTAACGTTAATCTATATTGTAAAAAAATAAGTATTATAGGGTGGGAGTACCCCACATCACTCGACATCGACTCTGTTGGGAACTTGTATAAACGCGCGATGTTGAGAAAACACCGATAGCGCGTTTCAGAATACGATGACGTCATCTCTCGTTGAGTAGCGTTACATCTTGTTTAAGCAGTGTGATGTGGTCTAAACATCACCACTCTCTCTTTGGGAACAAATTCAGACAGATGGACAATATCCACGATAATGGCATGGGACCGCGATACACCACCACGTACCACGATCTTTCTGTGCAATATCAACGCACACTGCTGTCAGCAACACGCTTGGCACGCGGTGATTGTGGGCAAAAGCCTCGAGGAATCTTACATCCAGTAGTGGACTTTAAAGACTAAATAAAATGTTGGCCGCCTTATTAGCGGTCACATCCTATATTGGTTGACCGTGAATTTGTATCTACGTTCTGCGGTTACGTTTCATGCCAATCACAGTAACTATAGCAAATATTGAGGGATTCCGAACTATTTCTACAAAATAAAATAACTCTCAAAAATAGTTTTATGTTTTTACTCACGATATTAATCATATTACTTTTTCATCTGGATCTGTCTATGAAAGAGGAAAAAAAGATACACTTTTAAGATTAAGAACGAAAAGCTCTACTTATATATTTATATTATGTAAATTTTAACCGTGTACATTCAGTACTCTACCAGTATTTTCATGGATTCCCAGACATTGTCCTTGTGATAAAAATATGAAATAGCACTAAATAAGTAAAAGTAGTGCCATCTGTCGGAGAGCGGCAGATACTAAAATAAATTCAAGTTATAAAAGTTAAATTACACGATGTTTTATTCAATAAATTACTAATGATGGTTTTTGAGTTAATATTTAACAAACCTTGTATTACCTCTTTAAAATATTCACCCAAAAATTGTAAAAGTGATCATGTTACAAAAGATGCAAGTCTTTCAAATCTACGAAAAAAAATGAGTTTGCAACTTGTATTAATTTTAACAATGACAGTCCGCTTTCCAAAAAAAATGTTTTGCAACGCTGGACACTACTATTGTTCAATTTGCCACGTTTTAATGAAGCATTGTTAGGTACCGGCATTTATAAAAAGTAACAAAATAACAACAAAAGACACGCTTGCATCCCGTGCCACACAATCAACGACAATAGACCACAGATAACAAACAATCGCCAAATTAAAACCTCATTCACGCATTCGTATGCAAAATAGGGGCGAAAAGGCAGCCATGTTTTACACAAGATGCCCTAATTGCGCGGTAAAAGGGGTTTATAAGTAAAACCGAGTTTTATATTATGGTGATCGTGGTTGAGTGATGGCATGTCGGCTGATTGGCTATTGTGAACCTTTATACATCTGGTGCATGTGCATCTATCTTTTTATTTATAAACATTTGTAGTATTAAATTACTATACGAAAAATTTTATATTTGGTGCAGATAATTATATTAGCTTTTTAATGGTTCGTCCGTTTAGGAGATTTATACTGCTAGTTACTAAAATATACTAAAATAAAGTTGATTATAGGTAAGTAATAGATTTTTTTATTCACCGAGTGACTGACTATTGTTTTTTATTCTAATCAAATTCAGATGTTTTTTTTTATTCTATTTACCTAAAATATTTAATTCGTTTAGGTATAGTAAGTCCATAAAACAATAATAATATACTTTTTTGTACCCAAAAAAGAGAAAATAATGCAATGAAATTTACAATTTTAAAATAGGTACCATGGACGGTCTTATCGCTAAACAGCTATTTCTGTCAAAAACTTACAAAAATTATTATAAACTAGGACCACATGTTTATTACGTAATGTTTCATATATATATATAACTTCGAACACTAATATGAACATATCGGTGATCGAAGACTACACAAAATTAAATATAAATAAAGTATGTAGCTAATTTACACCTTTTTTTGGTGACGGGGGGAATTCTTCAAAAAGGTACACCGAAGCATTGGGAGAGACTCCGTGTTATGTGGGATTTTTACCCACTAAAACCCGCTCGGTGGCCTTCCTCAGCGCTTGCAGGGGACTCCGGGATCTCCAATGGAACGCACCGGTGCAGCTAATTTACACCTGGCACTTTAATTTTATTATAAGCTACATTTCATCCGTTGGTATAAATTCGACGATACGGATTACAAAAAAAGTTTTAGGCTTCTAATCTAAAACTAATCTTCAATATCTTTCAAACAAGATACTTATATATAAACCTAAAGATGTGGAAAAAACAGAGACAAAAAAGATTTAATGGGCTTATCTTTGTGTAGCAATTTCTATTATACCAAAATTCATCTACCTACATAAATGTACAATACGCCTTAAGAATGTCTTCAAGAAATCTTCAACCGTATTGTTTGATTGCATGAACATTATTGTTAGGCGCTTAGGGTACGCCTGACAATTTCTTAATCTTAAGACGGCCGTCTTGTTTGCTAAAACTATCTTTAAGGCGCTTAAGTTATGTTTCTTGTTATGTAAGTAATCTTAGTAAAAACAGAACATGAAATTCGTTTTATCTAGTGGTGTCTAGTTTAATTACAATAACAAACAAACCTTTGTTATAACGTTTGTACAGAACTGAAGTATTTATTGGACCTGCATTGCATTTGAGCCACGAGGAACCTTTACTAAATTGGAATACTTGGTGCTTTTAAATAATTTTATTTACTAAAGCTTAAACAGCATGTCTTGCAAGATTGAAGCATATCCGAAATTCACAGTATTTTTTATTACGGATACGATTATAGTTAAATTCGGATATCCGAAAGTTTCGATTACGGAACTCCATAACATCACTGGAAATTAAACTCGTAGTGCCATCTATTGGGAATGACAGCCGTTTATGAGTAGTAAAGTAAAGTAGTGATTGACAAGAGTGTGATAGATTTTAGATATGATCACTGTACATACATATCTCTGGAGAACCGTCCGTTTGAGAGTATACCTATGCTATAAAACAGCGTTCGACAACCTACCGCTGTATTCGGAAGTCTCTGAAATTTATTGGCAAAAAATAAAAGGTCATAAAAATAAATTGTCTATAGTTTTAAATGATGGACTAAATTGTGGGTTGGATCTGAGTAAAACATAAAAATACAACCAATAATTGAAAAAAAATGTAGGTAGCAAAAAACTAATTATTAACGGATTGTGCACATCAACCGAGACAAAAAACCAGGTAAATAAAGTAACCCTAACGTGGGCTAACCCTAACCTTAGATTAAAATTGTTTTGCAAGTTGCTTAGTTTTGTTAAATAACTACCCAAAATTTATACAATGTTTGGTCGTTATGTTTTCAATAAAATTATAATGCTTAATTTCTTTTTAGGTGCATTATTATTTTTACCAGGTAGAGCCAGTGTAATTCGACCGTGGAGGTACTGCCGCCATACCGATTTCTAGCGTAAAGATGCAGTACCTAATACACTCTCCAAATCAAACATGTTGTCTTGAAGCAAAATTTGGTTCTACGTTGATTCTTCATCTGTCGTACCGAAAACATTTTCAAAAATATCTAGATAAGTCTTTCTACGCTCATAGCCTCAAATAAGAATCTTCGTGTCGTGTATCGTGTCACTTCTGGTCGTGGGTTATATGGACGACGCATATAGGCGAAAAAACTAACACCCAGACCCAGAACAGAAGTTTAATTTCAAAATTCAGATGACTGTCTAGCCGGGAGTCGAACTTGGAACTAGTGTGATAGGTATGGCGACCGTACATCTACGCAGTTGTTTTATTACACAAAAGTCGTAATATTAACAAAAATACGAACTTTACTTCAAGCGGAACTGCATGGAAAACAGGTATTAAATAAGAAATAACGTGTACCGTACTAAAAACGGGAATCCAGTGAATCAATACCTGTCGGTGAGTCACGGCATTCCTGTGAATCATACGTGCCCTTTGCACTCCGTTTGGGACAAGATTCCCGGGAACTCACGTGCTCCAGACAGGGATGAGATGAGTCATCTTATTTCTAGTTGCGTTAATTCAGATTAGAAAGAAAAAGTCGTATCTCGTGTTTTGTTCTTTACTTTACATGATTTTAAGTGAATACTTCTTTAAGCGCATTGAGCACTTTTTGAGGGATGAGATGAGTCATGTTATTCCCAGTTGCGTTAATTCAGATCGGTAGAAAGAAAAAGACGTATCTCGTGTTTTGTTCTTCACTTTACATGATTTTGAAGTGAAAACTTCTCGCAGGTTGAGCACTTTTTGAGTGAACGAAAATCATTGAACTCGCATCATCGTCATCGAACGCTTTCCGCTAGGTCCTTGCATTATTTTTTTAAGTTTTCACTCTTTTATATGAGGCGACCATCTCCGTCCTCGGGAGTAGCAACGCTTCTGTGCTCGACTTCATTTAGAACCCCTGTTCTATATGAAGTTGCTTACAAATGTCCATGGGCAGCAGTAACTACTTATCATCAATTCAATTCAATTTTCACATTTCAATTCAATCCTAAGGGATAGCGACGCCGTGCCCTGTAGTTCCGGGATTAGAATAGGGCTACGGTATCCCCTGTCGTATGAGGCGACTAAGAGGGGCTTCCGGGGTTGCGTGCGGCAAGAGTGGAAGCTCAAACCATCCAGCCAGGCGAACCTGGGAAGGACGGCAGTATGTGTGGTCGCATACCGCCGTACCGGAGTCCTCTTCGCAGCGCTGAGGACGGCCACCGGGGGGGTTTTAGTGCGGTAAAACTCTCACATAACCTGGCACATAACGTCGTGGGAGCGACGTCAGGTACCTATGGGGAGTTTCCCCCTCGAAAAAATACACCCATCTGTGGCCTAACTAAAGTAAGACTATTTACATCAGGTAAGCTGCAATCAGTTTGCTATTTTTATGTATTAAAAAATACAAAAGATTAAATACTTTATCGGATTTGCCAAAATTTGTAAACCATTAAATGAATACTGTCGTGGGAAAGGCATGCACGGAATTTAAGGTAGGAAACTGATCGCGTTTTTTAAATGTTCTTTTTATTTCCGTGTGTTAGTGTTCCTGTTTTGTAACTTGTGTCTAAATAGTTTTAATCATGAGTTAAGGGTTTGTTAAAAGGGAATTTAACAGCGGCAGATGATGAAAAAAATTGTCGGCTAGTCGGTAAAATTATTTTCCATCTTATGTTAAGGATATCCAGAATAAATAGAGTCCGAAGTACCCAGTGGTTCTTATTGCTAATAAGCTGTATTATTTTCATTATATTAGTTTGTGCTTGAGCCTATATGTGTATCAAATTTATCAAAATATTGTTTATCATTGTTATGATACAGCTATAGGTCGATTGCAACAATGCTGTAGCATTTCATACGTGATAAATGGACCGGCTATAAAGTTTAGTGCTAGTTGTAGTAAATAGGGCTCAAATTATTTCGTCTCGTAGACTTCTTCGTATTTTGTTGTGTTTTTTTTTCTTTTATTTTGATTATGCCCGCCAAGCTATCGTGTTGTGTAAATTTTTCGCCTTCTAATCCGTTTTTTTGCGTCTAATTTTATCAATTTCGAATGTGTTTGAGATTGATTGCAATGTACGCTTTAAAGTTGTGTTTGACCCCTGAGCATCGACATAAACCACATTGGGTTCTTTCTACTTTATAGTGAGCGATAACGCATTAAACCTTTGGGTTTAATGCGTTATCGCTTTATTTGTAAAGTACCTACCTATCTAGATTATTTTTTTATAAATTGGCCATTCCATAATGTGTAACTGAACTGTAAAGGCGTTAAAAACCGACTGCACGTCTGCTAGATACTGACTCTACACCCGTTAGATACCGACTGCATGTCTATTATATACCGACTAAGTACGAGTCGTTATCTACAGTATGTATATTAATTGCAGACTATATAATTAACGGTATATTTTATTAATTATTTATATTATGTTATCGTTCCAAATTGCGCCTGCGCATTCAACTCTTTATACTGGAATCAAGTTCTCCCAGTAAATGATCCAGTTTGGACTTTCGGTAAAAGTAAGCGAACGAGTTTTTATTTTTTAGGTTAGTGGGACGTTGGTTCGATGCACGGGATAAGGTTCGATGTTCAAACTTCAAATCAGAATGCAGCAAATTTTTTTTTATTAAATTGAAGTAGTAAACGAGCACGCAGTTTATGATGGTAAGTGATCACTGCCACCCTTAGACATTTATAAGCAACGTCTTATAGAAAAGGTGTTTTATCTACAGTCGATCACAGATGCGTTGCTACTCCCAAGGACTAAGACGGTTGCCTCATATATAAGTGAGCCGGCAATCACACCCTTCCATGTCGCGATAGAACTACACGCTAGAAATAGGTGTGGATGTGGTACTTGCCCGGCCGATATAGTAATAATAATAATAATCTTTATTTTCGTTAGAGCCTAAAGTTACAATTATAAGTAATCTGGAGCCTCCTTTTAAGCACCAAATGCCTGTGTTAGGGTGCTCCGTTCTTCCATTTTATATTAACTAAATGTATGTATGTATGTATGTATGTATGATGTATGTATTTTAATAACACTTAGATATACAAAGATAAATGAGGTATTGTAAATGAAATAACAAAGTATAATCAATAGTTTATTTATATTAAAATAAAAGCATAATATAAATGTAACAATTTGCTACATTACGTGTTTAAACTAAAATTCTAGGAGGATATCTGTGGCACATTTTGGTACAGAATTTCCAACCAAATTATTATTTAAATATTATTCCTGGCAATGTTAGTATTAGCACTTAGTATAGTAGCCATAATTTCATATGATTTTTCGGGATATAAAATTTTGTATTTACGTCTTTTATTTAGGTAAATACTAAATTACTTTTTGTGGAAAATATTCTAGAGTGGCTTACAAATTCTCGTTAAATATGGCTGAGATTTCAATGTAAATACAAAATAAATATAACATATTATATTTTGTTATCAAAATATGAAAAAAATCTATATTGTACGGCCACATAGTTTTTTTCACGACATCATTTAACAATTTGTCTTTTGTTAAAATATAATTAATAATAAACTTATCCTACGGGACAGATAATAGGAAGCGATCGCATTATGTTGCGATTTTAGAAATTTAATATTGCAGAGATCACAGACTAGATTCTACATAAAAACTTAATTACGGATTAAAAACGTATTTTCGGAGATAGTACACTACCATGAGCCGGCAACCACACCGTCCCACCGAAACGCAAGAACTGTTACACGCTAGAAATAGGTGTGGCGGTGGTACGTTTCTGAACCATATTTATTACCATCTCGAAATCTACAAAAAGGCAGAAGAAGGTAAAATGCAGTAGCATCAACTTCTACTATTTTTAAACAAATACCAGTCTGTCATAATGGCATGAACTTGGCACAGATTAATGGCGCCTTGTTACAAAATTGGCACTAACCAATAAATTCGGAACATTTGGATCGTTATTTTCAACATTTAAATATTACAAATAAAAATATTGTATTAAGAACATTTAGAAGTGTCCTCAAGAAATATATAACTTGGCTGAATAAAGATTGCAAACCAAAATGGGTATTCTAGAAGGATTTTTTTAGCATCAACCATGTTCCACTGGTCTCCTTATAGATTGACCCAAATCTCACAAAGTTATTTAGGTTAAAATTGCGTTCAAAGTTAATAATATATACATAGTAACAATACACTGTTTATACATTTTTTTAGTAAAACTGATTTATAAAAAATTTGTCTATGATTTTTACGCCGACCTTATTCTACTAATCATTTTGTCACTAAGAAAGCTTCCACGTAGATGGCGCTAGTGACCAATCTTTTATTACATTTATTACCAAGTAATAAAATTATTTCTGTGCCGCTTGTGAAAACGAGTATAAGTTTTGTAATGAACATAAATGAGACACCATTTCCGATATAATCTGATTTTAACCAATGGAAGCAATCAGACTTATACCAGTTTGCACTGGGGGCACGGATTTATTATCTTGACATTTTTTATAATTTAGAAGTAGCAAACGAGCATTCAGTTCATCTGATGGTAAGTGGTCACTGCTGCCCCAGGCAATTTTATTTACAAATTTAACCAATCACAAATGCGTTGCTACTGCCGAGGACTAGGATGGTCACCTCATATAAAGGAGATGTGATAATTATTGCTTGTGTTGCTTTAAAAGTAAATAACAATGTTCCTAATTATTAGTTTATATTTATACAATTTAGTGTTAAGTAAAAAGTCTGACGATTACTTTTTCGTTAGCGAGATATTGTTAGCAGAATAAAGCCTTAATAATAACTACAATGAACTTAGCACCCATGAACAAACATGGAAAGTAATATTCCTTTGGAATCTTATTTTATTACTAAATAAACGTATTATCTTTTACGTCTGATTGAAAAGAAATTTGGAAATTTATTTGTGATTTAGCCCCTTAACGTTAATAATAATTTTGATTTACAAAACGAAATACATTTGCACCTAAATACAAATTGATATCAGTGTAGAACTTTAACAAAAAAATTATTTCCGAAAACATAATGCAACATTTGTATACTCGCGAACATTCCGCCAAATAACTCGCCGAGCAATGACGAAAATGTAAACGCCATCCACAAACACAGACGCATAGTCCTGATCGCGCTGAAAACCCTACACAGAGACAAGTACTGAATACACCCGAGTAGGTTTCTTTTTAATAATATAAAAGTAGCTAATGAACATACAGTCCAACTGACGGCAAGTAGCTGCTGTGACCTGTGGACATCTGTAATCAACAGCAAATTAGATATCCTGGTTTGTGTCCTGTGTAACCCCACATGCGTAGCTACCCCTGAGGACTCAGTTGGAACGCCTCGGAAAAGTATGTCTAAGGCTTTTTACATAGTCGTATTTACACCTATTCTTCTGTGCTTGGCAAGTAAATGTTGCAACATATCAAAATAAGCGGTTTCTTAGTAACGCAACCGTTGATAAGGAACGTGATTGTGTTTTTTTTATTATTCAATACAAAATTTTAATTTGAAGCATATTACAAAAAAATGTGCAAATTATATGTTATATTTAAAAATAATTTTGTCGTTTCATTTTGTATAACTGTATCACACATGCCAAAGACTGGCAAGAAATTGTAGCACTTTTTTATACGACTTTTATTTAAGACTTTTTACATCAAAGTCCATTTTGTAAATAATTTAATTTAATCGTTTAATTAATACAAAAAACGATAAAATATCGTTACAAATGAGAAAATATTTCTAAAACCTCTAGTTAGCTACGCTTAAAGACATAATGCCTTAGCAATATTATATTAAATATTCAATAAATGCTCTAATAATTTAGATGACGCCATTTAAAATAACAATTTTTATATTATTCTACAATAGCATTCAACTAGTTCTCTTTGTCGCTCGAAGCGGAGTCTGCATGTTTCCGTAGAGTCCAATAATCTGAAAAGAAAAAAAAACACTATTAGTCTATGGTATAGATAGAAAAGAGTTGGCCTAATTATAAGACTGTGTGTTAAAAATAAATATTTAAAAACTAGGAAAATGAAAAAGCTAGAGAATTATATTTACAATGATCATGGGTTGCAAAAAAAAAACAATTAGTCTGTGGAATATTTACAAATACGTACTAAAATTCGTGTGATATTTTGTCACATGTAACAACACTTGTCATACATGTATTTGAAAACAAGTAAAAAGTAAATAATAAGCTTAGGACAAAAGAAAAAAAACGATATCTACACTCATAGCCCCTCAGTAGGATTATTTCCTGTGTCGTGGGTGACATGGACACGAACAAAGACGAATACACAAACACCCAGACCCAGAACAGAAATCTTCTCTGAATTCTTTCTGGTCAGGGATCGATCCCGAGACCAACTGCGTGTCAGACCAGTATGGTGACCGCTCCGCCACGCGGGTCGTCAAACAAAGAAAAGAATCCATAGTTAAATAAATAAATTATAAACTAATAACATATAACATATCGTCTTGAATGATCGGATTATTAATCACAGAAGTAAAAAATCGAAATGTTTAGTCATAAAACAAATTACAATACAGGGAAATCGACCAAAACAATTCACACAAAAATCAACGGATTTGATATCGTTAAAAATTTTACTGCTTGTCAGTAATTATAATAAATTTTAATGTAAAAATCAAATTGCACTTATAAATATCGATCAGTCGATATATTTGGATATCGATTTTAAGAACAAGCTACATAATAAAAGTTTCAAAGTTGTTCTTATTAAAATATTATAACTTGTAGCAAATAAGGATTATAGATGTAAAGTTTTATTTTAAAATTTAAAATTAAAATGTTATTCCATTTTGATTTTAAATTTTAAAATAAAACTTTACATAAAAATTATATTTTTAACTTTTTAATAAGTCGGTCAACTTAAAAACAAACTTATAGAATGAATAAATGAAACTTGAACGTCATTCTTTTCTTTTGACTATTTCAAACTTTAGGAATAAATATGAGATAAAATAGCATGGAACTGAAACTTATTATTTTGCGTTTTATAAATTAAATATCGTTTTATAAAGAAACATTGATACTCATAATAACAAATATTAAAAAAAACGAAATGAATAACAAGTCCGCAGACTTTTTGCCGTATTTTAGTTGAGGTAGTATTGCTTGTAGCAGTGATGGATTTGAAATAGGATATTATCTATACATATACTAAATTAATAAAGTTTTATAATAAACCTTTTTATTAAAATACACATCTTATTTTAACAGATTTTGAAGTGCAGCGATTAGAGGTTTCGCCATTTGATGCTATTATATTCAGCGACATTGCTGAAATTATAAATGACATTGACAACAATCTGGTACGTAAGATTTAGTTGTAAACGTGAAATATTTCTAGAATTCATCACATTTATTTTATAATGAATATTCTATCATATAGTATCTATCTTATATAGTAAGTGTTCAATGCCGTCCGATGAATATGGACGGAAGGCTTATTGGAAACTAACTTAAATAAAAATGGCAAATATTGTAAAATACATATCCTTTTTTAGAATTTCGAACCAGACGAAAAAATAAATGGCGAAAGCGAAAGCGACGAGGACGTTGAAAATTTATTATCGGAATATCAAAATCATTTAGAAAAAGCACAAAAGCAACGAGTGCAATACTTTGAAAAAACTAAAGGCAAAAACAAAGTACCGTCAGTACGCCATGAAAAGTTTACTAAAGTAAACTTTCCGAAAGTGCATTCCTTCGACAGAGAACATACCTTCCATTTTAGTAAGCTCTTGCCACAGAGGGTTTTCAATAATCCTTACGATTTATTTGTTCCATTTCATTTACCACATGAAGAATCTTTACCTACATTTAATAAGGTTATTTGGAAAGAAAATAAAGTATTGGATTTACCAGATTCTGTGCACAAATCTGAAAACAACGCAATTCTCTCATCATGCTTTTGCGAAGATAATAAATTTCCATGCAAATGTAACTGCAAGCAATGCTTCATACCGATTGGAAAAACTCATAAATCATATTTTGAACCAGCTAAACCATCTATCGACGATAACCTTTTAATAACTAACACTGCTTACAAAAATAAAGCGCACCGAAACGAGAACACTGGTGACATATCTGACAATAATTTAAATGTACGAATTAAAATTGATATTCAAATGCCCAAAATTTATGAAGTGTTAAAAAAATTGCACGAAAGTTTTAATGTAAATAATGCCACACCGCCTGAAGACGTCGATTTAAATGAAACTATCACACCCATGAACATGTCGTTATCTTCTTTAACCTTCCCTATACCTTTGAATGTTCTTACCCACGGATTAACTAAACTATATCAATATGATTTTACACCAATTCACAAAGCACAGTTGCATAAGAAGAAAAAATCTCATTCTGGTAATCAAAACAAGAAATACCGCGGTAAATTTTTATCTTTTCATCATGGTAAAGGGTATTCGTACCAAAATTTACAAACCACCGAAAAGTATGATTATGACAGCATTAATAATACATATCACGATTCGAAAGCTCAATTACAACCGAATAAAACGCGAGTACAAGAACAAAATTCCACTGCAAATAACACACACTTCCTTCCTGATCAAAATGAAACAAATTCAACAAAACCTCTTCTAGTAAACATTTCTACCGATGAAAATTTAGTTGATATAGAAGCTACTACAAAGGAAATTACAAATACAAATCATACAATATCAGAAGACGCTAATAATGTAACCGTGTCGCCGCCATTTATACGCTATAAGCGTGAAGTTGGTGTTATTTATAAAATTGCGATTACTGATAATAAAACATTACCTTATAGCAATGTTTCAAATGTAAAAAATGAAAATATATCGCAAAACCATTTTGAAACTGCTAAGATAGATAATCTGCAAATATTCGTAGACAATGATTTATTATACTGGCCTAATGAAATTGTAAATAATATAAAAAATATTACGTTAGCCACAAAGGAAGAACAACTTCATGAATCGAATTTAAGCGTAAGTGAATGTGTGAATCTAAATAAAAGCATCCATATAGAAAAATCACTCAGCAAAGTTGACTGGAATGATATAGATTCAATAGCGTCAATATTTACAAATCTTGTTGGCAAACATGCTAATGGTGTGTTGACGTTCTGCTCTGAAAAAAATTGCCGATCTTTAAAATGCGCGGACAAAATGTGTATTCAGAGAAACTGTATTCCCGAAGAGCGTTTTAATAAGAGAGGACATTGCATCGGGGGATCGAATAATACTGGTAAGTTGCGTTTCATAACATTTTTAAACTATCCTTTTAATATATTTTTTCATATCCTTAAGCATTGAATATATTTTTTTACATAATTTAAGCATTTCATATATTTTTGCATTCCTTGTGCGCGGTGTGTGCACAAAGTATTATCATGCAGAAAACTTACACTATTTAAAATCTGCCTATATTACTACACATTGATAATAGTGTTTGTATGAAAGCCCTCTAAAATGTATTAAGCAAATTGGCAAGATCAGAACTACAATATGGCGTGATAATTGTAAAATGTTATCATTATATAGGTACGATAAAGTGGAAGTTTCGCATATGTATATTAAAAATGATTTTTGTGTTTAAAGTAATATCAAATTAAAATTACTGGAAAAAAAATATGTTATAATAATTTAAATCTTGTTGTATGATGAACATTTCTTCTTATTTTCATTGAAATCTAGGTATCAACTCCATCAAAATAGAATAGAAATGGAAATAGAAAATAGTTTATTTCTAGAAAAAACAATTACATTATATAAACTACTGTTTATGTGAAAACCTATGAAAATGTAAATTAATCTCTATTCATTTATTTTTAAAAGCGGGATACCATTGGTCGCTTGTATTTAATAGAAAATAAGCATAACCTACGGCACATTTGTGGGGACATTTCTTTATAACAAGTTATATATTAGGGCATATTCATTCATCAGATTCATTTTTCTATAATTGGGATTTAACCGTTTTACAGACTGTACAATATCAATGGAGTCACGCTCAGATCTATCTTTAGATATTGTTTCGGAGCTTATCGACGGCTTACAAAACAAACTGATGGGTCAAATGTTTGGAAAGGCAACAATATGTACCAACGTAAAATGTACCACCTTTGTAGCAGTTAAGAAACACTTTACTAAAACTAAATGTTTACAGAAAGATCTTAAAGCCAAGGGCCATTGTGAAAACTTAAAGAACGACAAAATTGTTTAGAGATGACGTAACGACGTATATTTGGAAAATACACGCTAAGACCATTACGGATTTATAAACACACAATGCTTAGAGTTAAAGCTATGATAAGAAACAGTTTACTCAGTTGCACTTACAACTTACAATGTTTGTTAGATGTTTCACTGTACGTATGCGATTAAACTTGTTAATAATATCCATGGCTGCGTTTCCTTTTCTTATACTTTCAACAAAAAATCGTGCGTCTGTAAGTACAATTATAATTAAATTTTCATTAATAAATTTGTCTTATATAACCGTTTTATAGTTAAGCTTTTATTGTTACTCCATTTGTTTCCTTAATACGTTGTGAATTTAGTTTGTACTGTATTATTGTATAGCTGCCTCCAATACAATATTGATAACTTTGTTGGCAAATCAAATAAATAAATAAATGAAGAGTAATCAATGTAAGGTATAAATATAGCATAAATATCACAGAAAATAAATTAAAATACATTTATTTATCGAAAGTCTATTTATATAACCATATAAATAATTATTATCTAATTATTTTTAAATGCTTATCTATTTATAGAGAACAAAAGAATTATACTTGACTCCGTGGAAAGCTATAAACAAAACTCATCCAAAAATAATTAAGTTTACTGAAAACGGCGAATACAACGTGGAAGACGTGCCGATTCGAAATTTCCTTAGCCTCAAGAAAATCCTGGAAACTTTTGGAAAAAAATACAGAGCGAGCCATTTTTTTCGAAAAGATGACACTACTCAATGGAATTACACGGGTGTAATGGATGAAATTAGAGAATACATGAACGATATGTATGCGTCGCTTCAACCGAAGAAGAAGATGAAGATTCTTACAGAATGCAGGAAAAACAGATCCATTTGCCGGTTTTTAGCGTGTCCCAATATAAAAGATCATTGCGTGTTGTGTGAAGTCAACATGAAGAATCGCAGTCAAAATTCCACGTCATGTGAAAAATTCTCAACTAAATTCCTAGTGTCACAAAAACAATATAAAAATATTTCCCTTCTTTTGGATGACTCATAAAAAAAAATCACAAAACATTGTCTCGGTTGTGTGTTGCGCATCCCATGCAACGAGTAAAGCTCAGGATAATTCTGGATAATTAAATAATTTGTTGATAAATTCCTTCGTAACTCATTAGACAAACATTCCCGTAAGGGCCTTATCTTTCAACAGATAGGGACATACCCAGTCGAGGCATATAAAAAGCCGAGATGGGACTATTTAAACATTTACCTCGGTGAAACAGTCGCAATCATACCTGCTAGAATGTTCATTCTAAAGTATTTTGTTGTTGTTCTAGTATTGTGTAAAGTGCACGGAGTTTTTAGCAAACCAGTGGAATGTGAGTATCCGAAATTTTATAAATCTGGGTGTCTAATAATCTTGTGTATTAATCTACTAACCTCGCTTGCAGATAATTTTAATGAGGGCCGCGGGATCGGTTCTACAATTTGGGGTTGGATAACCTATCCATTCACATGGTGGAGTTCCGGCAATGAAATACTACCTGAATCCGATCAACACATCAACCCGTCAGCGCATACACCATTCGAGACTATGGAGATAGGAAGGCATAACGTAACAATATGGTGCAATGACCAAACTTGTACGACGATGAGGTGTGACAGGATCGGTTGCGTGAACATTACGTGTAATATTTACGATACTGATTTGAATGGGGAATGTAGAGAGTACAATACTATAGCGAAACCAGAAGATCCTACATCTCAAAAACCCATAAAAGACACAGAGACAACGGCAAAGCCTACGGTGCAAGATAAGGAAACTGGGACAACAGTGAAACCGCCTGTATCAACAAACGCGGTATCAGTGCCATCTACTGCGACTACACCAAATCAAGCCGTTGATGAACGTCCACTGGAACTTGAAGCAGTCTTATCGTCAACAGTTACTGAAGTCAACAGTCAACCTACTCAAACTAACAACTAAAACGGTATATGTCCTACTTATAATTTTATTATAACTAACGAAAACTGTATATAATATGTATGCTAACAAAAAGTTCATTCAAATCAGAAATTTCGAGTAGAAAATAAATAAATAAAAATAATCATTATTATAAACACAACTTTTTCCTTAGGAAACTTCCTTAAAAATAATAAACTTAACTATAAAAACAATTACATTAACTCGTGTCGTTAACATTTTTTTGTAATTTTCAGATAGTACATCTGGAAAAATTACGGAGACTACTTCGTTTCTACCACTAGGAATAGATCAGATCTTATTAAGTTACATCCGATCAAAGTTAATTCATCATGCAACCATCTTGGCAAATAGTCTGATTATAAAATCAGACATAGACTCTTTTTGTTCCGACGGCGTCTGTTACTACACATTGTGTGAAAACGATAACTGTGCAGTGAAGTTCTGCAAATATAACTTAATAACAAGTGAAAGAAAATGTTCCCTCAAAGGACCATTAGGAGCACTGGATTTGAAAAGTTATAATAAGATCATTTCACTAAATAACGAAACCAACGATTTTGATAATGAGAAGGAAGTTAACCTGTTAAAAAAGATAATAAATAAATGATTCATATTTTAATCGGTCTTTTTATTTATTGTTTGTAGTAAGGTATGATTAAGTTCAGAGTTATGCTATGTACTGTTTTAAATTATGGCAGAAGAATGTTTCATTGTTAGTATCGCTGATTCACCGTCTTAAAAATTACCGCATATTTGAAACTTTAAAGTAGATAAAAGATAACGTTGCTAAGTTCTAACACCGCGTAACTCAAAAAATGGTCATTTTGAGTTACGCATATCAATCGATAAGGAATTAAAAGACGCATTGTTTAGTCAATCAAACTTAAGAATTTGAGACAATCACAGCGAGTTATTTCAGAAAAATAAAACTTTTTAACAAAAAATAGAAACCGACTTCCATGTCACCAAAAAGCAATAAAATAATTTAAATATATGT
>DWNE01002985.1:0-17585 GCA_018249875.1 Cecropterus toxeus | reverse complement strand
AGGGTTTTTATTTTTTTGCGAAGAACCCTAACTATTTTTCTAAAATCAAAGTAGCCTAAGTTACTCCTTATGATATCCAACAGTGAAAGTTCCATTAAAATCCGTCCAACGGTTTCGGAGATTAGCCGGAACAAACAGACAGACAGACAAAAATTTTTTTGAATTGTTTTTTGTTATCAGTATCATGTATATATTTATATGCATTTGGTAAAAAAACTAGACACTTCAATTTTATTTATATGTATAGATACTTTAATTTTAATAATTTGACAAAAACTCATATGAGCATTAAATTTAATACCTATATATCATTATAAACAAAAATTTCGTTCTAAGCAGTCGGGTTTATTGTTTTAATGTATTTAACGATACTAGTTACGCTACAGAAGTAGAGGGTGGTTTAATACCCCCTACGGCTTTGATTATATTACTTCTTAGGTTACCATGCGTTTAAATTTTGATATCATGCATTTTATTATAACCATCATAATATTTTAGTAAAAGTCTCCTCAGAATTTTGAAACTGTGATAAACTGCAGTTTTAATTGAGTCTTAAAGTTGCCGTGTAGGAGCTTGCCAACATTCCTCTCCCCCATTAACGTGTAGATTATAGTATTTTAAGACTGCATTTATTAACTTGATTTATGTCTAAATAGATTGCAAATAGTACGTTTACACGTCAATTATTATTAAGTCTTACTCTAGTCAATCTTTCTTCTGCGCGTAAATAGCCTCCAAACATGTTATTTTTGTGTTTTACCACATAACTGACTAATACCGTAATAAGTATCAATATCTCGCAGCCAAGTCACACCTTTTATTTAGGTTTCATAGGTGTGATACCTATTGTTTGTCCATTATCTCGATTAAAGACGATTACTTGTTTTGGAAAGCCCCACATCAATATTATGTCATGGTGTCTTGTTGATATAATGACTAATCAATTCGTAGATATTTATCGATTAATTTATCCATTCATTCATCTTTCATTTCCAGGTGGTAAAATCAGTGTAGTTCGACCGGAGAGCTACCAAACCACACTTATAGCCAGCATGTAGCGGTTTTTGTGTTTTGTCGGCGTAGTTGCCGGCTCACTTTTATTGGAGGGGACCATCTTGATCTTTGGAAGTAGCGACGTATCTATGATTGACTTCGTATAGAAACCTTTTTCTGTGTGAAGTTTCTCTACGTCCATATTCTATGCCCATGCTTACGACACAACATATGTATATTGCGTACATTTTAAATTTTCTATAAAATAAGAGGTAAGGGCATACTCTATTATAGGTCGTTTATACGAGTTTTATCAGGTGAAAGACAAGCTTTTTCGTAATAAAAATCCTGAAACAAGGATCCATAATGTACCTACTATTCTCCTCTTCCCCAAAAGTTTTTCTGATATTCTCTTAAAATACATTTCACAAATATGTACATTGCCTGAAGTCCTTTTTTTAATCATGAAGAAAAATGTGACGGTAATGCGACTGATTTCCCATTTAATATTACTAAATCGACTTTAATTTAACCTAATGATCTCATAATAAAATATTGTAACTTTTACGTTAAATAACTTTCCCTTCTTTTGAACAAATGCTTCCTTCATTTTTCATGTCTGTACACTTATTTAGCACAATTTCGCGATTTCTAAACCTTACCTAATCAAAGCTTACCTTCGTACTAGCAATCATAGATTGAACGGTAGCGATAAAGCGAACCCTTTGATTACCGATATTACTCCTACCACTTTACGACCGCCAAGAAACCCTTACATGGTGTTATTAGCTATAAACCACCGCAGGGCCACCTTAATCGTCATCTGGGTTAAATTAAATGATCGAGCCGTTTTATTGCATTGAATTAGCAGTAATTCGTCTTTACAAGATGAATGATGGCTATGATTTTAAGTGAAGGTAAGATGTGCATCTAGCTTTCAAGAGCCTTAAAAAAATACGAAACATTTAACTTTTACCTTTTTTTTATAAATATGAAGTAGCAAACGAGCAAGCAGCCCACCTGACGGTAAGTTATTACTGCCGCTCATGGACATTTGTAAGCAACTTCATATAGGACAGGGGCTCTATACGACGATCCTTATAAATACGGCCGCATTGATGACACTGGGTATTCTTACTCTAGCTGTCGGATAGTACAGACCTCTCTGTGACGTTGTTACGCTGGCCAAATAATAAATGAAGATAGACAAGTACTTGTGTAGTTTTGACTCAAGGAAAGGAACCTCAGTAACCTCCTCAACAAAATCCACAATAGTGACGTCGTAGTGATGACATCACACCTTCTAAATAAGTAGCGGATACATCTACTCCGTCATATACAATGTCGCAATACACTCAAAATAATCTTGGTAATATCACTCGGTCACATGTCTCCATATCCGCGTTAAAGCCATCTCCATAACCACTTAGGATGATAAATTGTAAACATTTTTTGCAACACATAATATGTTTCCGTAATATATCCGGAGATGCTCACAAAGCAGATAATTCCGGCAGGCGTTCGAGGCTAGCAAAATGTTAAAGTATGGTTGGTATTTCTATAGATACCAACCATACTTTAACATTTTGCTAGCCTATAAATCGTAATGAAGCCGTTTCATTTTGAAGTTGCCGTTATCTAAACAAATTCGTCCTCAAAATCAGCATTATTTTAAATAGTAATACTAAAACAATAATTTTAAGTTTAAAAATAATGATCACTTATGTACTCGGATGAATGTATGCTTTTTGGCACAGGGACACATCATTTGTTATTACCTTAAGAATCGAAAAATAGGTTAACTATAAATTAAGGTATTTTTCTTGCTTGCTTCTTAAAAGAATTCATGAATAAAAATCTTTATTTATTAATTCTTTAAGACGATGCGACAAGACGCGCGATTAGAAATAAAGAAGTAAAGTAAAGTAGAAATATGAAGAGACGAATCCTATCTCAATGAGAGATTCCTTGAGCATGATTATCACGAATGCATTTCTTCGCTTTTCATTACCATTTTATACAAACGTTCGTTTTTGCTAGCTTCATAAAACTTGGATAAGATTTTACCGTGTATTTTAAAGTAACACGATGTGCTTGATTTATCGCGCGCTGTTTTATAGCTTAGAAATATTTTCTTCGAAGACTTTATAAAAATAACAATGTATACGGCGATATAAGGAAAGACTGCGGCTACGGAAACACGAGGTTTGACTTAAGTCTATAGAAATATATAACGTAAATACAATTTTGAAAAGTACTGTTTGGCTGTTTTTCTTATAATACCGATGTAGCAACATTTAAGAGGAGCACACAGTCCACCTGATGGTAAGTCATAAAATGGGCGTATTTGTAATCAACTCTAAGTAAGATCAGATCTCCTTAGTCACAAATGCATTACTACATGAGGACTAAGTTGGAACGCCTCGAATGAGCATGTCTCCCTTATCATATACTTCAGATCAGATCACAGCAACACATAACATTATTATCATTAGGCAGAACTAACCAAAATGTCTAAAGGCTATTGCAGGAAGGGAACGAGATAGCCTAGTGGTTGAAACCTGTCCTCTTAATTGGATGGCCCTAGGTTCAAAACCCTAGAACGCAAATCTTTTTTTTTCATTAAACCTTATTAGAAAATACTACATACTTTGTCGAAGAACTAAAGCATAGTGAGATAACCTGAGCCTTAAAAGTCCTTAAAAAATCGGCCAAGTAAGAATCGGACTCGCGCGCGAAGGGTAAAGCAAAGGTTTGTAGCTATCACGGTTCATGAGATAGACAGCCTGGTGACAGACAGACAGATGGATAACGGAGTCTTAGTTCAATAGGGTTCTAGTGGAATAGGTTTCCGTTTCTACCCTTTGGGTACAGAAGCCTAAAAACAAATCTTCTATGTGTGTCAACCAACCCCCACTTGACCTAGGAGCGAAACTATGTCCTAAACTCCATTCACTCTTAGAACAGAGCTGTACCCAGCAGAGCTCTAAAGGGTTGACGACAAAGGATATTCGGCACAGACCTTAGATAAAATAAAAACGTCACCTAGAAAATTGATTGCCAAGGCAATAATAAATGCAAACAAGGGTCCAAGCTAAAGTTCGATAAATCTTATCGAATGTACAATAGGAACATACGAGTATATTGAAGGTCCAATGAATCGGAATTTATCCCTGAAAAGAAAACAAAATTTCGTTGCATTGTTATGTCTTTGTGTATTGTGACTTTATTACTAAAATTTATTTGGTGCAGTGCCGGATATTGTAAATTCGCTATAATTATTATCATCTCGGTTAGGCACTGGTGGATTTGGATGTTACTTAAAAATACTTTTTATTTACCATAGAGAAATAGGAGTATGATGAAATTTAAAAGACGCTTTAAAATACGCTTTCTACACTCATAGCTCCACTAGGATTGTCTCCTGTGTCGTGGGTGCTATGGAAAACAAAGACGAATACACAAACACCCAGACCCAGAACAGAAATCTAAACTCATCATTCAGATGCCTGTCTTGCCGGGAATCGAACCCGGGACCCACTGTGCGTTAGATCGGTATGCTAACCGCTCGGCCACGCGGGTCTTCGAAGATTTGACAGCTAGTAGTAAAAATTTAAAAAAAAATTGGTTGGGAATCAAATAAGCTCGTTATATAAAAAAATTACACCTTAGAACATAAATTACTGTAATATTTTCTATAATGTGGTATGTCAATATACTAAGAGAAAGGTATTTTACGAAAATACATTTTCCATGTGCAAGGTAAGTCTCAAAGTTAATCTCTGAGCATAAATATAAAAATGCTAATTATTCGAAGCTATAAATACACATCAAAACGCTTTTGCCCCAGTTCCGTGAAACCACAGTTTTGAACTCCAGAATCATTTCCGTACGTGGTCTGTAAAGTAATGAGACCTAAGTCAACTTTAATATGACTTCTGATTTCTATTTTACGTTAGCTTTCTAACTTCGTGCGGATAGTAGATACGATTTGGGCCGTCTTTTATTATAGCCTATTCTTATTTATAGCTCAATTGAATGTTAGGGACTTAGATTTAGATCCTATATTTGTTCTGGAATAGACAGATATTATTTTTATCAGATTGAAGAAACAAGTCCGCCTGATTGTCAGCGGTGACTACCGCTCATGGACATCTATAAGCAACTTTATTTAGAACAAGGGTTCTATCTGAAGTCGATCACAGAAGCATTTCCACTCCCTGGGACGAAGATGGTTGCCTCATACATAAATGAACCGGCAACCACACTCTTCTAACAATAACATAATTATTATTTAACGCTAGTAATAGGTGTAGCGTCGGTACCGCTCTGGCCGAACAATGGCTAAACCACCTGGTAAATTTATCGCGTAACATAACAGTGGATTATTGTTTTATTTTATCCGTTTAAGTTACTAACGAGCCAAATAAGATTTTATGCATTTTAAATTAAAGGTCATTTTGATATAATGCCTATGTTAACCTTTCATCAATGCGCCAAGGAAATGGTTGAGCGTTTCTTTCACCGAGATATTTCAAGATAAATTTTCTTCCAAATCATGCTTGGAATGCCTCTTCATGATGATATCAAAAGGAATAAAATAATTATTAAAGTGGATTATATATTAACGATTGGCTCGTAAAATAATTCGCTGATGTAGCTATATTAATACTCATTTATTAATTACCTTTATGCCTCATTTAGTCTCTATGTTAGTTAAATTTTGAAAAAAAAAACATTTTTAGTATTTATTCACATTCAAGAAAAGACTGACAATACTTTCCCCAAAGGTTAATGCTTGTACTATTGCAACAATATCAAAACTATGCAGTTATTTTAGTGGCAAAATTGTGGTTTAAATCTATGGTTCCTGGACTTTTTATACGACCAATAGTTAGGCGGGAACTATTTATAATATGACAATATAACCGTTTACAGCATCATAAATTGTTGGATAAACTTGATCGTCCTAGATATTAGACATAATATTAGATATTGCTTTTTCCTTTCTTAAATTTAAGAAAAAACCTCACCTTTACTCCGTATCTGAGTGAATACAAATGTATTAATCAAACTTTATGAATGAGAGTCCAAATGACTGCTTATTTACGCACATATTAATGATACGATTAAAATAAGGTACTTGTTTATTCATTTACTAGTGTCAGCCTATAAAGACATTTTTCCTGTCATCTGTATCACTACCTTTCTATCGTTTCAAAAATAATTTTGCGTGCCTTGCCTTGTGCCCGCGTGTGGACCTGATTCGCGCGGGTATCACTTGCGTTTTAAAGATAATTACGTGTCAAGCGCGCAAAACGAACGCGGGTCGCGAAGAGTAGCGAGTTAATTTATACACGTGGATACGCAACCAACTGTGAACCCACGCTACTGGAAAAGAGCTGATTTTGATGGGATTTTCACAAGAAAACACCATAGACTATCTTTTAGTAAATAAGGGTGCACACCATTTCAGCTATACGTGTGTTCATTGAAAAAATAATATAAGGTGTGAACGATAGAACTGGTATGGTTCGACCAGGGTTTGCCGTTTTAGTGGAAGAGGATAAATACCGATTGACCCACAGTTAAGGCGACTCTCTTAGTATCGCATTTGTGATTGGCTTCAGGCAGAAACTTAATTCAATGTATAGCTTTACATTTCCATGGGCGGTGGCGATTTGTTATCATCAAGTGGATTACTACAAAAAGATAACAGCACGTTTGACATATAAAAATTAAAAAAATCTATACACGCGTGGCGGTTCACGAGTTCCTAGCCTAATGCAGAAGTATATATGAAGTTTTTCCAAACAAAGTTTTGAAGAACATTTTTTGATAAAATTTGTTTGTTATAAAGTCAAATGTAAACATATTCGAAGCTGTAGAATCGTTCAGTTGTAGTGAAGAATTCCCAGATGGCTTCCGTTATGTTAGTTAAAAGCATTCTGTAATAAACGTGCTATTTTTCATCAAATTTTATTTATAACTAGCTTTTGCTCACGACTTCATATGCGTTCTTTAAATAATATTTTCTTTATATAGAAGATACCTATACAAATCATAGGAAGAATAGAGAATGAGCGGTGATAAGCGAATAAATTGTTTATTAGGTTCTACATATCGTGTCCCTGTAGTACCGGGACTAGAATAAGGCTACGTTATGCTATATCTATCTAATAGGCGAATAAAATAGGCTTTTAGGGTTGCGGGAGACAAGAGTAGGGGCTCGAAGCGTCCAGCCAGGCGACCCCGGTAAGGACGGCGTCATGTATCATGTGTGGTCGCTTACCATCGTAAACACCAGGTGACACGGTGAGATCTAATGCTCATCGGGGACGTGAGCCTAAAATGGGCATTGCGTTTGGACGACTCTGGTTGCATTACGTTGGAGATCCCGGAGTCCTCTGCACAGCGCTGAGGATGGCCACCAGGGAGGTATTAGTGCGGTAAAAATCCCACCTAGCCCCGCGTCGCCTTCACGGCGTCTTTTGAAGATTTCCTCTCGAAAACAAAAACTATAAGTTTCGTGGTGATATCTAATAGGCACATCATTTTAGAAAAATCAATTTTTGTGGTAATCAATGTGTACATAAAAATCAATGGGTGTGTGCTAGGGATTCGAACCTCGGACCGTCGATTGAAAGGTAATCTATCAACCATTAGGCTATCACTGCTCTTTGACATACAATAATATTGAACATCAAAATGAGATTGTACATACTATCACTGCTCTTTGACTAATATTGTACATCAAATGAGATTGTACATACTATCACTGCTCTTTGACTAATATTGTACATCGAAATGAGATTGTACATACTATCACTGCTCTTTGACTAATATTGTACATCAAATGAGATTGTACATACTATCACTGCCCTTTGACTAATATTGTACATCAAAATGAGATTGTACATAGCTTGTTGTTTGTGATCAGAAACTTGATACCATAACTTTCAACGAGTTCCGAACATAATATTCATAAGGTATTTAGAATATGGATTAGTAAGTTATCTGCTAGATCTCCTATAGGATCTCTCATTACGTATACAGTATTAGTTAATAATACTAGCTAACTTTGTTGAGGAAAGTTCAATACTGTTTAGTTTATCTACCACAGAACCACAAACTGCATACTAAATAGGACATTCTAAAGAGAAATAAATGTATTAACAAAACTATTTCTTATTTTTCTAAATGCATAAGAGGAAGAAAATATTTATTTTGAAATAAAAAAATGTGTGTGTGCAATTCACACATAGCAAAAACCTTTTTTTATTAATATGAAGTAGCAAACGAGCATACAGCCCACCAGATGGTAAGTGGTTACTGCCGCCCATGGATATTTGTAAGCAACCAAATAGAACAGGGGTTCTATATGAAGTCGACCACAGATGCGTTGCCACTCCCGAGGACTGTGATTTTCGCCTAATATAACTTAAATGATACATAAAAAATATTATAAAACTGTAGAGTTTGGTTGAACGCGCTAATCTCAGGAACAATAATACATTAAAAATCAATTAAATTATCACTGCAGTCGATATTCGGACATTCGCAAATACCAATCATAAGCTTTTATACAAGCGAAGTAAAATCGTTAGGGTGATTCAGAAAGGGATAAGGCGCCATCTAGGTGTAGCGCTGACAACATCTTATTTTTTGTTTATTTGTATCTTTTATAAGATATTAAAGAAGAACCAAACGGGCAGTCCACTTGATGGTAAGTGGCCACTGACACCCATGGACACCTGTAATCCATCTCCGATAAGTTTATAATTTTGAGGGTGATTACAGATGTGCTGACACCCCTTAAGTCTAAGATACGACGACCCCCGTGGCGGAGCGGTCGCCGTACCGTTGGTTCCGGGTTCGATCCCCGGCCTGACAGACATCTGAACGATGAGTTTAGATTCTGTTCTGACTCTGGGTGTTTTTGTATTTGTCTTTGTGTATTCAAGGTACCCACGGCTCAGGAGAAAATCCTAGTGTGTGACTAGAAACGTGGGACGGTAGTGTAGAAAGCGTTTAATACACTTAGGATAAGTACAAGTACAATGTTTTTCGTGCCATAACCATAAAACCATAACAGCAGCGCTTCACATTGTTATTAGACAGAAATAGGAGTGACAATGGTGCTCAATGGAGTATATGTTCCCTACCTTCATTCTATTTCAGATACACGATTTTAATACTATAAGTTTAGTTTGTTCCTAAATTTGTTTGTTTCCAACCTCGAACCCAACAGATTTAACAAATAGATGAACTTTTGGCTCGTTTTAATCAAACAGTTCGTTTACATACCAATGTATCTCATATCAATCAACATCCTTTGCTAAAGTTTGAACCAATAACCGGTATCCTTGATGGAGAGGAATTTATCCATAAAGTTTGTTCGTGGAATTTTATTGTTATATATAACAATATTATAAAGCTGAAGTTTGTTTGTTTGGTTGAACGCTCTAATCTCAGGAACTACTGGTTCGACTCGTAATAATATTTTTGAGTTGAATAGCATGTTTACTGAGGAAGGGTAAAGCTATATAACACTATGTTTGTTTGTTTTTTTTTACATAGTAGCGATTGAAACCGCGGGGCGCAGCTAATATCAAAGTAAGGTTTGCTTTATGATATAAGTTTGTTCCTGTATTTAATTATAAGAATTTCATATACACTGATTATGGAAATTTTAGATGAGTTAAAAGGGGTATGAACTTAGTTAATTTGGAAGGTAAATCTTTCGAGTTCGACTCTAGAGACATCTGCGACTCAGAAATAGGTATTACTGCTGCTATAGCAGCAGTTTTTGGCGTCGCTGCGTTTTTGTTTGAAAAGTGTGGTAAGGGAGACATACTTATTCGAGGAATCCCAACTTTGTCCTCAGAGGTAGCTACGCATCTGTGGCCGGTGTCAGTTAAGACTGATCTTATCCAGGGTTGACGACACCGACCTTTGGGTAAGTGACTATTTATCATCAAATGCACTGTATGCCTATATTCTTCTTCGATCATATCGAGATTACCCGTAATATATTAAAATATATTAATTCCGGTATAATTTTATATTAAAAATCAAATCTATGGACCATTCATTTATAGCGAAGTGGCAATGGGAACTCTAAAAGAACTTTTCTTCAAATTCGTAAATTTGGATTCCCTTGACCCAAACTCACAATCACGTCATCGAACTGTACGCGATGAGGCGAACTTTGAAATGGCCCATTGTCTACTGAATATTGGCAAAGTTGGTGATAAAGGGCCGACGGAAGTCGTTTAGCGTAGAAATTTTTGAAGAATGAATAAAATATTATCAAACGTTGTCAACTCCTGCCAAGGGAATCCATGATCGAAATCGCTATTTTTTATAAAAACATTTTTGAATTTTTTTATGTAATTATGATGCTAATTCGTGAATTTGTCGGTTAGGGTTAATTAAATTCACAATTTCTCAAATTAATCAAAAGGTCAGGGAACTTACATTGCTAGTTTAACCTTATAAAAATTATAATAGTAAACTAAATTCAAACTGCAAGTTCTTCAATGATTTGACTACTAACTTACGACTAAGCTCTATAGCCAAACTAGGATACATTGCCACTCCTGTGGACTAAGATGATCATTGATCGCGATCGTCACACCCGTTCACCGAAACTCTAGAACTGCTTTCCGTTGAAAATAATTTAGGTGCAAATGGTATCTCCAGGTAGTAGAACCAGTTTAGTTCAACTGGATAGGTACCATCGCTGCGCCCATTTTTTAACCTGAAGCAATTCTTGCGTTTCGTTGGGATTCTGTGCTTGCCGGCTCACTTATATATAAGGCGAACATATTAGTCCTCAGGAGTACTCTACTATCTACTTCAGATATAACCCCTGTTCTATATGAAGTTGCTTACAGATGTCCATGGACGGCAGTAGCCTCTTACCTAAGTTATATCAAGAAGATAAAAACAAACTTTCCTGTCTAATATAATGGTTCTGCGACATTCAAACGATGATTATGCAAATTCTTTTATAGGAAAAGGTTATAGTTAAGTGCTTTTCTAAGAGCTGATAGCACAGGAAGTAATTTGAGAGGGTTTTCTCTTTTATCAATGAGGTGTGAAATTCACTGATCTGTTTTAAGCATTTATATTTCCCTGTTCTCACATCACGTTGTTTAAGGAAACATTTACGCGGTACTACGATCCTGACAAAAATTCTATTGTTACCTTTCAGGTCTATTCTCACTGTCTATAATGGGAGGAACAATGAAAGGGATTATCATTAATCTATTGTTGTAGTCTGATCCAATACAATATCTTCGCTTTGTTCCGTTAGCATTAAATTTATTATCGATCCATTATTTTACTCAGTGCCTTATACAAAAAAGAATACAGTGAACAAACTGAAGTGGCAATGGGCAGGTCACATCGTTCGTTCGTTAGGACAGATGACCGATGGACTAGAAGTGTCCTCGAATGGAGACCACGTCTGGGCAAAAGGAATGAAGGCCGCCTCCCGATCGGTGACTGATGATCTGAAGAAAACGGCGGATTCAGATGGTGCAGAGCCGGTCGAAGTGGCGCAGATTATGAAATGCCTATGTCCAGCAGTGGACTTTCAAGGGCTGATGGATGAAAGAAACACACACAAACACGCTGTTAAAGCCCCGATTGGCTAACTTATATATGAAAAAGATTTTACAGTTAAAACAAGTGGCTTAATTGTTTTTTTAATACCGCAGATCACATTTAAAAATTGTGAATTTGTAACTCGTCCAACCTGAGTATGCTACAACAACATAAATATAAAATAAAACAATTGTCTGTCTGTGACAATTGATTTGGTTTAGACTATAAGATTTGTCAATAGGTAACACTAGTAGAACAATTATGAAATATTATGTGTGTATTTTTTTCTTAAGATATAAATTTGTATAACAGAAAATCTAAATTAATAAAAAATACTTTGGAGGTATGTTAAAGCCCGTACACGTGTCCTGCCTACATGCATGTCACTTGAATCGTATTTATACATTCGCTTATGCATACGGATTATGTTGAGATCGCTGAGAGTTAATTATTGTTAACGTGTGCGGGCGGAAAACACGCATGGGCCTGAACACGCGCGGCAGGAAATCTCCTGAAAATAGATTTCGTAGTGTGACTTAACCCCAGTCGCTTGCTGACATGAAACGTTGACAAAACAATAAACGGGGTCCCTCGACATCCGGACGTAGCATTTCCGGGTTTAATAAACAAAACAAACAAGAAAAAGCACTACAATGAGCCGTTAAATCGTGCCTAAACTTGTATTCATGGAAATTTCCCGGAAGAAATGTAAGTAAGAAGAATTTTACTTTTTATTGCGCAAGAAACATGTAAATAATTATCTTATTTTTATTTGTCACTCTATACAAGACACGGATTTGTTGCAGTACTCATCTGTGACAGATAAATCTTAAAATTAACTTCTATGTTTTTAATGAAATGGTTGTAAATGACCATTCAGTACTTCATGGAAGGTGATCATTTTTGTCTACGGGCATAATATATCGTTATTATTCCATTACTGTTACATTGAGCAGGGGCCTAAATTATAATCCACCTCGTGGATGAAGTGCGAATTGTTAAATTACACACTTTTGAGAACATTTTTTCTTATTGCATTAATCTCAGGCATGCGTGGGGCAGGCGTGATTAATTTCTATGACACAAACGCACGCAATCCAAACACAAATGTTTTGGGGCCCATTGTCCTACAATAATATTGATTATATTGGGAATGATATTGTTATAATATTATAACGCGTCTATTAATATATCAACAATGGGAGAATTTCTAATCCTATCGGCTTCTCTATAACATGTGAGCAAAGTAAATTGAAGCCGCCATACAAATATGCCATTTTAGAATCAATTATTTATTTATTGACACAAGCCAACTTTCCTATATTTTTGTAGGAGAGTTGTTTTTACTTCGCTCGACCTGTAAATGCTTGGTCCCGTAAGGTCCCGTTTTACCCTTTGGGTACGTAACCCTGAAAAATTGAACAACTTGCATAAATGAGTACTTGAATATCATTTTCAAATTCATTACTAATTTAAAATTTTAATAAATTTTCGCCAACAAAAGATAAACTCTCGTATCAAAATCTAACATCATAATAGAACGTCTTCTCACTTAAACGTAAATGTTTTTAATTCATTATTTGCATAATGTTAAAGAATATGGAAGTAAATGTTTCCGGTCTTGCGGAAACCAGGAAAACGAATCTCTTTTGTGAATAAGCCTGCAATTACTCTGAGGTACGGCTACGTTATTTTACTTTCATCTGTTTTACAATGAAAGCATACTATTTAAAGATCATAGAAGAAATGATTAATAAATGTAATAAATAATTTTAAAAATAATGTTAATTTAAATATAAAAATATATTTAACTTTTTGAATGCGTATGGCGTAGTGAATAATACTTTAAAAAAATTACATCTTAATTTTGATATTAATAATTTAAGCAAAGTAGAATGTATCAGACCATACTGAGGAGGTAGGAGGTAGATGGGGTAGGAGGTAGAAGGTACACACCCTGTGTTTGCTTGTTTACTTTGATTTGAGGTAGGTAGCAGAGGCCACTCAACTTAGTCTTATTTTTCTTTAAATATTCCTTAATTAATCTTAGATGAGAAAAAAAGGCTGACCTTAATTTATTTATTGGAAACAAGGAATCACTATCATGAGAAAGTATAATTTACCTTCACAAGTTCCAGAAATTTGTTTATTTTAAAAACAGATGTACTTAGTATTCCCGTAGTCGGACCTCGTACTATATTATGAGCAGAGTTTCACAATAATGTTCGATATTTTATTATTAACGGTTGAATCAAAATATTTGTAAAGCTTCTCATAGAAGAATGAAATTTATAACGATACAATATTTATGAAAACGATATTTGAGATTGAGAAAATTATTTGAGTAATGGAAGCATTGTAAGGAGAAATATATTTTTGAAACATTCATAAAAATTTCTTTTTAAATGCTAATTTATTAAAATTGGAAAAAAATGTAACTGTAAGGACTTATTCGTCGCCTTTAAGGGTAGTAGAACCTTTCGTAGTTCGACTTCAGTTGCAATAAAAATGTCAATTACCGCTGCTGTGTTCTGCAACTTATATAAAGTACTAGCTGTGTCACGCGGTTTCACCCGCTACTCCGTAAGAAAGAACAAACAAACATTTATGTTATATAGCCTATAGCCTTTCTCAATAAATGTACTATTCAACACGAAAATAATTATTCAATTCAAACCAGTAGTTTCTGAGATTAGCGCTTTCAACCAAACAAACTCTACTTTATAATATTAGTATACATAGATTTTAACGTAGTCTTCACTTTAGCAACTGAATGTACCTTATATATGCAAGGACTCCGGGATTTTCAACGAAACGCAACCGGAGACTTCTGAGTGCGTTGCCCCATCAGGCTCGACCATGATGAGCGGCTCCGTCCCCCGCACCTGCTGGTATTTACGACGGTGCTAGAATGGTTTTACAGGTAGTAGAACCAAAGTAGTTCGACCGGGGAAGTACCACCGCCACACCTATTTCTAAAATGAAGCAGTGCTTGCATTTTAGTGAAAGGGTGTGCTTGCCGACTCACTTATATGTGAGGCGACCATCTTAATCTTACTGCAAGTCCATTTAGACAAGAACTGAACCTGGAATCTTCAGCGCGAGCAAACACGAATTTGATCCACAACTTTAAAAGGAGCGAAATGTTTATGTTTGTCTTACTGGAACAAAGCATCTATTTATAAACTTGATTTTCGTGATTTTCTATCTTTGATCTCGAGTACTTTGGAGTAATTTAACGCACCAGATGTGAACAGGAGAGCATCAAAATTTTTATGTTCCAACAAATCATTGTTATGACCCTTATCGAAATAGCGATGAAGAAATTTTGAGAATGTTCACGAGTGATTTTAAGAATTTCCTTGTTATTTCTATTTCAGACAATTTATTGATTTAGTTAACATATTGTTAATAGATGATGGTCGTGACTGCGCTACACTGGAATATTTTTTCCACTGAAATTTACAATATAAACTGAATACAGAATTTTGTTAAAAAAAATAAAGTCAAGCATTTATATATTATTTTTTGTGAGGTGGTAGAACCAATGTAGTCCGACCAGGGAAGTAGCACCGCCACATCTACTTCTAACGTGAAGCAGCTTTTCCGATTCGGTGGAATCATATGGCGACTATTTTAGACCTCGGGAGTATCAATGCATCTGTGTTCGAGTTAAGATAGAACCCCTATGATATGGAGTGGACTGCAAGCTCGTTAGCTACTTTATTCTTATAAAAAAAACCATCAGACCGTAAGAAGTCACTGTCGCCTATCAGCCTTGGATCTATGGAGAAGGAGGAAAACCGGTCCTATGCCCGGGGCGGCAAGCTCAGAGGGCGGCAAATTTCAACCTTGCAAACGAATGCGCAAGTCATAATTCATTGAACTTCGACCATTGGGACGCCTAGTCAGTAGGAAGTGGAACTCTTAACACGTATACTTTTTAATGTCCTCAATTATTGGACATTTGATGGCTGAAATGATAGTAAAAAGAAATTCAAGCGGGCAGGGGCGGCATTTTTATGTTTTTGTCCCGCCCAAAAATAATTGAACCCGGAGCTTCAATTATTTTTAGGCTGTCGCCTATTCACACGTCTGTATTCGACCCTAGATAAAATAAGAGTCCCATTTGAGCTCGATCACAGATGCGTTACATCTCTTAAACCTTTTTTCGAACGTCTCGTCTTTCCTATCACATCCTTCAAACCAGATCTCAGAAGTGCTTAAATATTACCGGATGCGACAATGGTGTTACCAAATTGGTAAATATTAGAAGTAACTGAGCGACAAGGTACTTGTCATCAAGTGGTTTACGAGGTTATTCTTCTTCTGGTATATAAAATCCACTGGAAACATCTAACAAATACAACGAGAATGTCACTCAATTTGCGGTCCTCCTCAAAACAATGGGTAGGTAAAGTTTCAGGCCGCGGAAATTAAATTTTCACCCAACGTCACTCAAATTGGAAATGTTCAACGCAGAAGTAGTAGGCAATACTGATAAAAGGAAATTAATTTAACCTTACTTCTCTGCTCATACAGATACCTACATTTATCTATTTGGATTACAGCCGGTCAAGTTTAATGATAAAAGTTTGGATACAGGTGGTAGAACTCTTTGGGTTTAGACACTGGAAGCACCACTGCTAGGGATGTGACTTAGCTAGGCAAAAATCGATATTTATATTAAATTGATTTTATGTTTTAATAAAAAAATCGATCTTCCAAAAATCGATGTTTTTACAAAAAAAATCGTTTTTTTAATCGATTTTTTATTGTATTTATTATAAAGTTAGCCTCCATACTTTTTGTTGATTTAGTTTACGTTTTTTTATGCAAAACACCAAAAATAATAGGCACTAGATGGCGTAGCAAGTAATTCTATTATAGAGCTGCTGTTAAAATATCGAAGGTACGTGAAACTACAAAAAAAAATTAGTAATTCAAATCTACGACAAAAAATCGAAAGTATAAACAAAAATCGATTAATTATTGTCATCAAATCGATTTATAAAAATCGATTATTCTAAAAAAATCGATAATTTTTTCACATCCCTAACCACCGCACACCTATTTCTGCTTTATAAAAACAGTGTTATTTGCTGCTGTGTTTTGGTCTGACGGGTGTTGTAAGGTGGTAAGGGAAACATGCGTATTTTGGCCATTTACCATCGGATTGCATGTGCGTTTGTTACTTTCTTATTATAAATATATATATTGAAAGGGTGTTCGTATACAGTCAAAACAAGAGACTCTATTTAAAATTATTAAAATATTTACGAGTCACGTTTATGAGCATCTGTGATTATTATGGTTTCATTAATTTTCGTCGCTTTTATCCAGAAACAAATCACCTATCCTTTTTATTGACATTCAAAAATAATTTTGTTAAAATATAAGTAATACCTAAAGTACTTTACTTTTGATTTTATGATTCATTTTCAACTAAATCGTGGCCGAGTATAATATGCCAATTTTCTTATCAAAGAATATGACGTCTTTGATAAGAAAATTTCTACGTTTTCTTATAACATTGAAGTAGCAAATGACCACATTTAAACTGATGGTGAGTGGTGACTGTCGTTGTTAAACATATTTTCATCTGTAATGGTTAAATTGCGCCTGAGTGTTCAAAAATCTCAAAGGTGTATGAAGTCTACCAATACACACTTGACCAGCGCGGTGGACTATGGCCTGAAACTCTCTCAATCTGAGAAAAAATCCGAGCCCAGCAGTGGGACAGTAATGGGATTAAATGTGAGTTCATCGTGGTTTTAACTAAATAAACATTTGGTTCATCAAACCCGCCACACTATCACGAATTTCCGTTAAGTGCAAAATCGCATGTAGTTGGTTTACATGCTTCCTTCTATTAATTTAGCTTTGGCAAATGAAATGAAATGAAATGAATGAAATGAAATGAAATGAAATGTCTTTATTTTGCATAGGCCTACGGGGGCACTTACAAATTGTCAGTT
>DWNE01002984.1:0-17591 GCA_018249875.1 Cecropterus toxeus | reverse complement strand
GCTACTTTTTATCCCGAAACAATGTACGGGCGAACCATATGCTTAAAAATAAAAAAATCGAGTTTAAGCGCATTTGAGGAAGGTATATCAAATATAAAGTAAGTATCAAATTGGATTGTGGAGTCGTAGCTCGAGTCGAAAAACGTTGGGTTGTATGTATGTCACATTACATTTTTTTTTAACGCGGGTGAAACCGCGGGTTCAGCTAGTTTAATTAATAAATCTTTAATTAATTAATATTGATAGAAAAATCAACAAATAATATATAGAATGATATCTAAAAAATATGTCTAAATTATTAATTTATAGAAAAAAATCAGTTAATAGTTTAGTTGTTAATAGTTTAAAGTTTAAGCTAAGGCTTCCATTAAAATCCTTGCGTTTATGTATATTTTTTTATTTCATCAAAAGCAAGTACATAATTATAACCCAAACGAAGGCATAACTTTAAGCTGACCATATAATACATACCCATATCCAGCAAGTACGTCCTAACTTCATTCTGCTGCGCGGTACTGAACACCATCTTCTTGCCGTCTGCACTGAAGCACGAGTTTGGTAAGGCCTGGCAGTACAGGCCGTAGAAATTCTCTCCGTTCTCTATAACCCTCACTGTGTCCACTATTGGTATTAGGGTTTCCTGGGTATCCTGCAAAAATAATCATAATAAACAAACATACTTTGTTTATCGATTAGGAAATTATTCCTAAGTTCAGTGAGCTTCGTCGACAATTCATTTTTGCTCCACTGCTGGGCAACAGTCGTCTCACAGAATAAGTTTTAGGCCATAGTCCACCGCGCTGTTCAAGTGCGCATTGTTAGACTTCATAAACCTTTGAGATTTTTTTATTAGAGAACTTTTAGGTGTGTAGGTTTCTTCACGGTGTTTTCCTTCACCGTAAAGCAGTGATCATTAATTTCTAATACGTACATAATTTTAGAAAAATCAGTTGTACGCGCCTGAGATTCGAACCTCGGACTCTCGATTGAGAGACCGAGTTTCAACCATTATCACGTTTTCGCCCGTGTATCACTAAATACATTGCTGGCTTGGGTTTAGGTTTTCGGCAACTTTACAATGTACATTGTAATGAAGGGCGAAAATGTATATAATAATTGTTTTGAGAAAACATGAACTGCTTATAAGGGCACAGATATCTTCTTGAAGCTTACTCAACACAAAAACCTTAAGGGTCTAGTCTTTAAAAACTTCAGAGTATAGTCTACTTTAATTCAAGGTCAGAACTAGACTAGTATGACCTACGGTTTTTAGACACTCTGTGCAAACTCTACAATGTTTTCTAAAGTCAATGTCACACTTATCTGATTTATACACACACGCACTCAAAAGTCATTCCTTTACTGACGCAGTCGGGTACAAAGGGCAAACTGACCTGATCTGGTTTCCACCTAACCAGCTCGTGACAAGCGTGGTGAGGACCATCGGCCTTGCGCTGCAGCCACACCAGCGCTCCGGCCGGCGACACCCGCGGGGAACGCACCGACATGCCCTCGTGGGAGATCTTCGCTGGAAATATTGACCATAATCAAAAATATTACGACCATATACAGAAATAATGAGCCAAAGTACTGACAAATCAATGTTTGAATCATTTTCCCTTTTTTGGCGTTATTTTATTAAAATAATGTAAATTTTAAAAAATCACAGGTAAACATCTATAGAAATATTAATAACAATACAACACTACAATAGGCAATGGCAACAATATCTGACTCATTATGTATTATATTATGACAACGAAAAATGCATGTACATTATCTTAAAAAATGCTTAATGTATGTTTTTTCGAGCACATTTGTATGTACCTGCTATCTTAGATAGCATTATAATCTGATTATTAATTAATACAAACTTGATGTTTTTTTTATGATCAATCAGACAACACACTAAAACAAACAAACAACGACATTTTACTTATGAAACTAAGTAATTTTTCTTCAAATATAACCTAAAATTCTTAAAATACAAGTAGGTAAAAATAGGAAACTTACTTAAAACACCATCGAGCGTCAGTTGAAAGATGTATCCAGGACGGTTAGTGCAGAAAATTAGTCCTAGGCGACGGGGCTCAGTCTCCAAGGCTATGCCCACTACACCGTCGCTTTTCGGTGTGAAACGTACCTAAAATAATTTAAAGCCATTTTCTCAAAGTCCTTGAAGCCGGAAGCCTTTGCTTTTGTATAAAACATTCATATGGTCCTTCAAGCCGAATCTACACCATTCCATAAATATACAGTTGACGACGAGTTGAGTATTTTTTGGGATATATTTATAGATTTCTATTAAAAATCACAAAATGGGTTACGAGTCCATTAGTAGTGGGTATATTCTTTAGATGCCACAAATTCCAAATCCGCTAGAATAAAACCGAATATATTCCCGTTCCGTTGAAAATACGTGTATTTATAATGTTGTTATGTGCTAAGATTTAAGGAATGACACTTGTTTAAATTAATATTATTTGCACGGATTGCGTGACACCCATATTTATAGCATTAGTAGGATACCTTAAAAAAGCTAGCCTTCCCAGATTTTGCATAGATAACGCCTCATTCCTTCTAGCAACTCCTTGTTTAATACTCTACATAACTTACATTTGGAAACACATCTTAGAATCCTTATTGTAAAGGTTACCTGTCCCGGACACCAGTGCTCCGGCAGACCTTGAAGGATTGTAAGAGACTCATTTTGCAGCCGAAACACCACGATAACGGATAGATAGCGCCCGACCAGCTGCTCGCCCCAATCCTGTCTGTATATGTACTCTTCGCCCTAGTGAATAAAAAAGGATGAATCATTTTTTAAAAAATGAACCAAGGACATGTTACTTTTGTGATACAAATATACAAATAGAATAAATGTTGTGACAGGATTCGATTTACTAGGTCATAAATGTGATAACCTAACCTAACCTTAACCTTATCTTGTTCACTTTTAAATGAACAAACCTTCTAAAAACATAAATAGAAGTGGATGGGTATATGGGGGGTTATCGCATATATACGCCCGAGAGCGATAATGTTGACTCCTGCCACCTTAAAAATAAGTACTATGAAGTAAAAAATCAGTTCTCTCTATCATTTCCTTCAACTAACCTTTTTAGGTGGGTTGGTGTCATTCTCAGTCTTGTCCTCAGCTTTTCTCTTAATGTAAGGCTCGGATTTCTTCAACTTCTTCTCAGCCACATAAACTAATGCCTTCTCGTCAGGCGACCATTCAAGACCACCGAGCTCCGCTATAACATTATGAATTATTCATTCCACAAGACATATCCACATCGAGAATAAAAGGATAAAAAAGAGACCTGATGCAAATATTTGCATTAATTTGTAATTACAAAATTGTGTAAAAATTTTGGCGACTTTCTTAACATATTTAAGTTACATTATATTTGTAAACAGTAACGTTTACGTTTGTGCACTAAGCACGAAATATTCATTCTTTAATTCACAAGATGATAGACAATGTTACTAGCAGTATTACAATATTAAGCTCAATTTGCCGAAATTTTGAGTGCGGTACTTTTCATTCTCATTGTGGGATATCATCTTAGGAATAATTTTATTCGTTGTATATTATGTACATATATGAAAAAGGATCTTAAACTGTGAGTCGATTATTACAAATTTGTGACCATGTATGAGCTAGAATATTATAATCTTAGAATCCTAAGATTATAATATTCTAGCTCTATATCAAATGGTAATTAAATTTTTTGTGAATCTTACAATCTGTGTAAACATCCCCATGTAGTTCTAATGCACCGAGGTCTACGCTGTGGGCCAGTGTGTTCCTAGACCAAACTTCTAGGTACTGTTTCTTGTTATCCTTGCCATCTCTGTCCTCTCTGATCACGGCTCTGAAGGTCTCTGATGGCGACACTGCAGACAGCAATCTGAAAGATACCATAAAATGTTTTTGTGTTCTGAAATTTCCAATGAAAGAAGATGACCATATGAAGCCCTTATTATGTTCATGCTTTTTGGGTATTGTAGCTCATGGAGCATATGAAACCAAACCCAAATAAAACCCGAGCCCTGATTCCCATCAACATTTTTCTACCGTTGAAAACTAAGTGGAAATGCGTTGCAAATGCTTTATCTCACCCAACATAAGACAAAAAGATATACATAATGTTAAGATGTACAGAATTAACACTTTAATCTTTCGAAACTTACAGCGATACGATTTCACAATACGATTTTTTTCTGAATCGTGAGTGCCATGGAAACACACAAGACAAATACACAAAAACTTAAACCAGGACAGAGATCTAAATTTATCATTTAGATATTTGCCTAGCCAGAGATTCAATGCAAACCCTCTGCATGTCAGTCCAGTGTGTTGTCACACACTTAATTTTGATTGACATAGGGGGGGATATACACAAAATTCTGTTTGTTCAACTTAATTCCCTTTCACTCCTTACCAAAAATAAAACTCATTCTACTCACTCATTACTAACATCTGTTCCAAAGTCACTACTGGCAAGAACAGCTATATCATTCTTGGATGTATCTAGTACATAATTGTGCATATACTTGGTAGTGCGTCCCTTGTCTAGATTACGCACAGACCATTTGGCTGCCACCCTGGTACCATCTTTGCTTAACTTCCCACCGAGCACTGAGGGAATCTTTGCTAATGTCTTGTATGCATTTACTATTGTATCAATCTAGAAAATGAAAGTTAATTAAGTAAACATTTGAAAAGCTAAATAAAAAAATATTTGGTAGTAGATTTTAATTTAAAAATCTAGTACACTTTTAAACAACCCAAAAAGTATTTAAACAAAATAGTTAAAAAAACATATTGAAACCGAGCTATGTATATTCTATAAAAAATAATGAGCTATAAGCGAAAAGCTGTTAAGAAACTCTATGTATAAAAACAAATTTAACAGTTCTTGTAAGCATTTTTTAAATACTGGTTTTGTATTTTCCATCATTTTGAATGCTTACACCCTTTCTTAGATATTATGAGGTGTTTAAAAAACTTGGCTTTGGCCTTTGCCTTAGCCTGGGGGAATTACAAAGTGGTTCAAAAGTTCCTTAAAAGGTTTGTTACCAAACATACAAATGTGAAAAGCTTATATAAATACACAAACCTGAGAAGACATTCTCAACATAGATGTTAGTTAAAGAAACCTGTAACAAAGTATATCAAAAGTAATTATTATTAAAAGACTATTAACTTTATTTAATGTTACACAACATACATTATATAAGTTTATAACACGAGAAATGAATAAATTAATTTTCAAAAATTATTTCACATTAAAGATAAATAATTAATCCTTATATTACCAGTGTGTACAGTAAACCTTCCAAATATAATTATAAATCAATAAATAAAAAATAAATTTACATACTGTAACTCTCCAATGTCTCCCAATTTATGTGAATAAGAGATACCCCTTCAACAACACACTTGCATACCAAATGAACAATTAATGAGCTAATTTATTGTTCATATTGTACTTCCTTCTGTCATGCATACAATTTTCCTTTGCAATATAAACCACAAACCAAGATAATAATATGTGGTTGGAAAAGAATGATTCTTATCACTGCTGTAAAATGTTTATATAGGATTTACATCACTACAATATTCAATCAGATAAGAGAATAGCAATAAACAATGTTTTATAACAATGATACATTATCTCTAATGAGTAAAATCATGAAGTTAATTAAAGTTAAGATAGCCTCCTATATTTAAAGAAAAATAAAGAATTCAGGCAAATTTGTAGCTAATGGTATCATTGAATTAAATATAAAATGCAGGAATAATCCAGGAGGATAGATGTCCGGAGTACTTTCGAAAACATACAATAAATATTTAATACCCTTACAAATCCTCCTGGCTGGATTCCTTTAAAAGTAATACATTTTACTCTATCCATGTAAAATGATGGCATACTGTAGTTCAGAATTTATATTACGTTAAGATCATTATTATGGACTCTCAGGCATGTAGTTATCCTTACGGCGTTTTTCTTCACTGTGAGGATGAACACTATTCTAAATGGAATTGTAAGGAATAGTGGAATATATTGTAAGGACGCCAATATGTAATAGGTTATTGCAAATATAATCTTCAAATGCTTGATTCTAGAGTTGCGTAGCTCGCGAGTGAGTGATAGAAAAGATCTATCTTTACCAAAAAGCTAATCACTCTTCGGCTCAGACGGTTTTGAAATATGTCTTTATATCTGAGTGATATGGTTCAATATGAACAAATCGATTGCGGTGAATGAAATTAATTAAGATGTGTGACATTGTTGCCAACATTAATTTGAAGGCATTCTCTGTATAAACGAGAAAACTTTTTTTGTCCTTTTGTGCAAAAAACAGAATATTTTGATAAGAAAAAATCGTACACATTGAAATAGTGTTTAATTTGAACTTTTCACTAGCAGAATAGTCAATTTAAACTTGGGCCGAAATACAAAAAATGTCAAGATATAAACATAACGCAATTATATCTTTAGATATATTGATATAGAACGTTGTGACGCTTAGCAATAACTTATATCATCAATGAGCTATTGATATAAAAGAGTTATATATATCTTTAGTTGAAATGATATAAATCTCTCTTTTCATTTTAGTGATACACTTTGCGCACCTCTAATTGATTCACTCTCAGCGATCCATGGAATGCGAATGATTAAGGGGGGTATTTTAAATTTTCAATGAATTGGCGATTTTATTGTTGTGCAGCCGGTGCCGTTATTATGAGAAGGATATTTTTCAAAATTAGGCAATTGTATGAGAATTACGTTATACAATTTCTGTAACATACCTTTAAATAGAACGACTAGTCAATTTATATTCAAAATTACTAAGTACAAATCAAAATACAAAATAAACACTGAAACACACTGAAATCATAAATGACATTGACAAATTGACTTTTGAAATGACAATTGACATGACAGATATGATCACATGTCAATATTATTATTTAAAATGTTTTTACGGCTTTGGCTTGTATCTTTAAGCCTAACTTAATTAATTCGCGGCCATCTTTTCCTATGTCAATATAAATGTCACGATGTGATGATGTCTTTAACGTAAAAACTAAATAGGATAACGGCTAAAAGCAAAAGATAAAGATATTGCAGTTTACACAGCCAATAATTTTAAAATATAATCCTTTATGCAAAATTAAAATACTGTATACTTACAACAAGTGCAGCGTAATTAAACCCATATATCTAATTGCAGATCAATGATTATTAATTGAATAAGTGTATTATTTGTCCCATTACTAGGAGAAAATACCTTTATATTCTCGCAAAAAAAAAAGCTTGAAGCAGGCTGTTCAAAATTCTATTTGCCGATAGAAATATCGTATTTCATAATAAGTAATCGAATATTGCAGAAGTACCTGGCAGAAGTATCTGTTATAAATCTGGCAAGCAAGCGGTAACTTACATTTTATTAAAATTAACAATTAAAAACATAAGACAATTTACTTTAAGTAGTACGTTATTTAATTTAATTTTAAATAAATAAGATATCTTACTAAAGTACAAAAAAAGTAGTAAGTAACAAATAATGCATATTGCAAGACCTATTCAGTAATTTATAGCATATTTAACGGTTCAAAGTAACACATGTCAAATAAATTACCTATAGGTAATTTGTTCCATATTGCTCCTCACGGAATTAAGTTATGGAATTGAACTTCCTTATATAAAATATTCTATGAACTCATTTTCATCAACTTGTAATATTAAAATTATTAGTTATTATACATTTTTTTTATGAATAATTGCAATAAATGTGACAAAATTCAATATTATAGGAAAATAAGATATTTGATGACGAAATCAACCTGTTAATAGTTCTATACGTAATATAATACACTGTCGAAATTCCAAGCTTGTTTACTTTATTCCGATTGCGGCGTACCCACCGACGTCACGATGCGGTCGACGCGTCGCGGCGGCGCACCGCTCGATACGCGCGGCGCGCACGTCCCGCGCGGGGCGCACGCCCCAGTCGGGATATCTAAACCCCAACGCACGTACCTACCCTGACTCTAACTAGTCTGTTTATAAAAAAATCCATATCCTGTATTCATGACACATCCGCAGATATTTCTGAAGCAACAGTTCTTTCTAATAACAAAACGATGATATCAAAAGTGATAACGATGAATCTGATTGCGGATTAGTGCCGGTCATGTTGTACTAATTACACAGTGACAAAATGCCCGATTTCTCCTAATTAATAGTGTACAATACGGATTATATTGTTCATTGTGCAAGTGCATTTCAAACGTTGACTATAAATATTGTCGTGGTTCACTGGATTTTAAGAAAGCTAATATTTTTAATTTTGCGTCAATAAACTCGTAAATTCCCGCGATTACCGACAAATTATTTGAACATCCCGCTAACATTCTGTACACAAACGATACGTTAAAATAAATCACAATGAATGAGATTGACCTAATAAAGGAAGTAGAGAAGCATCCCATATTATACGATAAAACCGTAAGAGGGTTTAATAAAGCAAAGTTAAGGGATGATGCGTGGAAAGAAGTTGCCAAAGTACTTGACGTAACGGGTAAGTTATACCTTGGAAGTTTTTTTTAATCACCGGCTTCGATTTCAAGCCAAATACAGTATTTTTGAATATGTTCGAATGCAAGTGTACTTAAAAGCTTAAATCGCCGTCTATTTGATGAATTCACGATATCGACGAAGAAACTTGTATGGGTTGTAAGTATGTATATAACACAAAGGTTTTAAAAAACGAAATTAATTTATAGTATCCTGTCATCCTCCTAACTACCCATTAATACTAGTAGCAGTAGTAACTACAGTACTAACCCACCTGTAACTAGTTATAAAAAAGGCCTTCCGTCAATATAGATTCAACAAATAATTTAAAGAACCATTTACAACTGGAGGAATCTGTCCCGTACTCCACTGTGTTAAACTCGAATTGTAATGAACTTTTCGAATTATACGTTCCCGGTTTGATGACATGCGTGGCGGTGCATTCGCGCGGACGCGTGGTTCCGGGATCGATCCTTGGTCAGACACACATCTGAATGATGAATTTAGGTATCTGTTCTGGGTCCGAGAGCTTATATATTCGTCTTTGTGTGTGTCCATGGCAACCAAGGTACAGAAAAGTCCTATTGCGCTATGAGTGTAGAAAGCGTAAAAATGTCTGATTGAACCAAATATTTTGGCCTTATTAACTTAAACTTAGCACATTCGCGAAATAATAAGCAAAATCACGAATATTTTCAGATACCGAGTGCAAGAAACGCTGGCGTTCACTACGGGACTCGTTCATCAAGTTGCAACGCACTCACGGCAACCGAACACGGTGGCCCTACCACCACGCGATGCGATTCCTCATACCGCACCTAGAACCACGACAGGATTTTCCGTAAGTCATAAAATAAATTAGAAGAAACAAATAATCCAATATTCATTGAAAATTCAACTACTTCAGAACAAAATAAAGAAGTCTAAAAAGACCGGACTCATTTACCTGTCATCATCTTCATTTGGCTGATGAACAGTGTAGGAAGAATGCTCACTGGTTTATTACGTAAAACTTAGCACCTATGTTGAGGAACTTACTTCAAAAATGCTCTTAACGAACAATAAAAATATATATTAAAAAAATGCGTGGTTACAGTGGTATCAAACCATTCTGTCTTTAAAAAGGGAGACATAAAACGGCTGCGTTTTGGGCTTGGTTCGAAATCCGGCTTAAAATTCCGGCGCTTTTGTAATTGCCTTTATGTGGGTAAATAACCATCACACACTGTTTTATGTACTAATGTTTAAGGTCTACAATGTTGCCAGCAAAAACTAATCATTTTTAATAACAAAATATTTCAGCAAAAAAGAAGACGACGATTCCGATTCCGACGAAAGCAGAAAACGCGTCACAGCTAAGCGGAAGCATTACGACGAAGACGAAGATGACGATGACGAAGACTCCCCGGCACCGAAGCAGGCTCGTCGAAGCTCCACAGACGACGAAAACCCCTGCCACTGCTCCAGGAACGACACCGACGAACTATTTCTACTGAGCTGTGCTCCCATCCTGAAGCGTCTAAACAAAAAACAGAGCGCAGTCGCTAGATTAAAAATCCAACAGGTTCTATTAGAAGCCGAATTCGGTAATACCCCAGATAATAATATGCCCTCTGTCTCGCCGACTAGCGATTTAGATCCTGATAATGTCATATGAATAAACTATAGCTCATAATTAAGTTTAAGGTTGTTATTAATTTGTGACCGGTAATAAAATCACGAAGTTAATTAAGTAGACATTCAATAGAAAACAAATATAACAATAGTGTAAAGCCTATTAACCATTTCCAATACTTTTTTAAATCACAATACATACGTACTCAAACAAACTTGATAGACAAAAACCCCTCATTCTGTTAGTGATTAGCTAAAGTGAATTAAAATAGGATAAATGAAGAACTTTAATTAAAATACAATGTCAACATTTCTTCCAATGACCCAAAAAGGCCAAATAAAAAAGGTATATATACAGTAGTTATTCAGTAGAAATAATATTTTACTAACTGTACAGTTTTTATTAAGAAAAAATTGCAACAAATAGTAAAATGCCATCTTTTGTAAGTGTATGTCTTTTGATTGAAATTAAAGGTAATTAAATTTTATAAGGATTGGAATGTATTATATATCAAGACCAGTGGCGTAGCGAGGGGGGGGGGAGAAGCGGTCCACCCCGCACATTTGGAGGGGCGCCAAGAACAGATTTGGGGGGCGGCAAAAACAGATTTGGCAGCCTTGTTTTGTCATCAAGTTAGATATTGTCGGTTTTTATTGATTCTCAAGTTAATTGTCGTTTTTTTTGGTCGTCAAGCTAGATGTTGTCGTTTTTTCGTTTTTTTTTTTGGTTGTCAAAACATGTGTGGCGAGTTCAATTTCCGCCCCGGGCGGCATAAGCCCACGCTACGCCACTGATCAAGGCCCTGTGAGTTTTAAGTTCGAAAGTGCTATAATTTGAGATACTAATTAATCAACACAGGCCAGGAGGTATTTTGCAATAAAATGTATTTGTATGTGCAGGTCTGGAATAAACAGCAGAAAGTATTTACTGAGTTTTTGCTTTTATTATTAAATTGTATGAAACGTTTGTTGTAACATACCTTTTAGTACAAACTTGTTTGCTCTGAAATGTTCAAAATATTTTCTAAGAAGGTAAAAAGTGTCTTACAACTTTCAAGAAATTTTGGACTTACACAACGAATATACCGAGTATACTGTATTTTAGCTTAAACATCTTTATCACATTAAGAGTAGCATTAATATATTAGAAGTATGTGAATCCGAATTTTTCATCATTAGTATAGTTAATATCCCAATTTATAGACATGAAGAATTTATTTGTGTACCTTTCTAAATGTGTCTGCGTATTATTTTGTATTTTCTGTAAGTATTTATGGCTTTTATTTAACTTATAAGTAATGACATTGGCGGTCACCATACCGGTCTGCAGAGGGTTCCGGGTTCAATCCCCGGCCAGACATCTGAATGATGAATTTAGATTTCTGTTTGGGCTCTGGTCGTTTGTATATTTGTTTTTGTGTGTGTCCTGGCACCCACGACACAGGAGAAAATCCTAGTGGGGGGCTATGAGTGTATGCATAATTATGAGGCCATCATCTCCGTCCCAGGAGTGGCAACGCATCTGTGATTATTTTTTATAGAACCCTTGTTCTTTATGAAGATGGTTACAGGTCTATGAACGGCAGTGACCACTTACCATCAGGCGGACTGCATCCTCATTTGTTACTTCAATCTTATAAAAAATATATTTAAAGACCATTAACCACGGTATAGTTAAAGCACCAAGTTTTCAATTTTAGGCCTTTTTGGATAAAACTGTATATTTAACTATTGTGAATGATGAATATTCAATTGTGCGATTATTTTTACAGCGATATAATATGAATATGAAAGTAAATAAACATAGTTTACTCTTTTACCTTTGCATCATACAGTCCTCAAATAGAAAGGTTACAACTGAACTTTCCCTGAATTTGTTAAGGAAATTAGCCGACCCCGCTTAGGTACCTACGTATCGCACGGTCCTTAGCTAATACAATATGACTTTATCGTTATATTAACAGAATTTAAACCTTAAGTTACGGTGTTAACATGTATACAGATAGCAAAAGGAAAAGATAATATTAGCATAGCAATAGTGGCTATGTAAATAAAATATTAACATACAATCATGGATGTAAAATTACTAATGTCGTCGACTATTTGGTTGGTAAGTAAAATGTCTTCTACCAATATGTAACTACATTTTGACTTATAAAGATTTTCTTATCAGATTGACGCAACAAACGATCCACCTGATGGGAAGTGGTCACTGCCACTCCTGGATGTCTGTAAAACTTTTAGAACTGTGGTTATATCTAAAGTCAATCACAGATGCGTTGCTACTTCTGAGGACTAAGATGGTCACCTCATGTAAAAGCCGGCAACGACACCCTTCCACTGAAACGCAAAAAATGCTTCAAGATAGAAATAAATGTGGCAAGGGTATCTTCTCGGCTTAACTACGCTTGTTCTACCATCTGGTAACAATTACCGAAGATATGATCCATTCACTTTCGTATCCTACATAACTCTTATGGACACACTACGTAAGTATAGAAACATTTATTTATTTCTTCAAAACTTACATCTAACATTACAGGCTATCCAAATGCGTTAGTGTAGTGATAGCAAATGAATTATAACATTACATTAAATAAGAATTGTTTGAATTGAATTATTACGGGAAGTCTGAATGTTTACAAAGAGATCTTTCAGAATTCCAATTCAATAGGGACGTCTTACATCTCTTAATAATTTTGAGAAATGATAACGACCGCTTTGGGAATTGGACTATGAATAATTCCTTCTAGGTATGTCTAAGAATGTTCGAAGCCCGTTAAGCCCTTATTCACGGTTAAGCAGGGTCAGAACAGAATCATCGAAACGAGGATATAAGCAAATAGTAGTCATGTACTGGATAAAGAAAGGGAAAGATGGAGTAAAAAAGTAAATAAATACGTTTGGTCTCCCAAAATTCAACAAAGTTCCTCTACGTTCCCCAAAGATCAATAGTAGGGGAACCCGGGATGCTAATTTTGCAGTGACTAAAGCGTCATGGGGACCTATATGATTGTGAAGATTACGTCCTAAAAGGAAGAAAAGTTTGTGTTAAGTTTTCCATTTTAGTGTGGAGGAAAGCGTGTACATTTTTTTTACAACAAAGCTCGGAAAACTTCCACAAAGTTAATTATTTTACATAGATATTTTTGTAACATATTGACCAATTCGCTTTTGGTCAACGCGGTGGACTTCGGCCTGAAAATCTCTCATTCTGTGAGAAGACCCGTGCCCAGTAGTCGGTCATTAATGGGTTGACGATTGATTGTTACTGTTAAATATGTAAATAGTTTAAATTAAATAAAGACGTATTATTACATCTATCACCTACAGCTAATTATAATATAACTGCAATGCCTACACATAAATATGCCTACAATGCCTACACAATTGTTCGCACAGTAGCACCGCGTATCACGTTACATCCCGCGCATTCCTCCGTCTAACCGTAACCGCTCGTGGCCAATTATCTGACAGTTGAAGGCTAATGAAGGGCCAAGCATGCGGGACGGTAAGCTTGTAATTCAAGACTGCATAGTTAAATATACAATGAAACATACAACTATCTCCTCTTTTAAGTCGTGTTAAAAAGTTGCATGTATGAAGAAAAAAGACAGTTATTTTTTATAATGAATCAGCCGGAACATGGACCGCACTCTTTGTAAATCAATGTAGTTTCATGTACAAAACTGGATATTACACTCTGTAAACAATCCGTCAAAACCGTTTAGGCTGTAGTGCGTGTCATATAGCTCCCCGGATAGATATGCAGTAGATTCAGTAGCGTAGCTAGGAGGGGCGGAGCGGCGTTCCGCCCCGGGCGGCACATTTAGAGGGGCGGTGAACACAGATTTGGGCGCGTCAAAAACAGATTTGGCAAACTTGTTTTGTCATCAAGTTAGATATTGTCGTTTTTTTTTGGTCTTTGGTCGTCAAGTTCAAGGGCGAGTTCAATTTCCGCCCCGGGCGACGTAAGCCCACGCTACGCCACTGAGTAGTTTTACTTATGAACTCATCTTACGACTTACGTCCACCCAGACGAAAATGGTCCCGATGACCCACACATTGTCGTCTATCTATAATATATACCTACAGGGGGCTGCATGCCAGACAATTGCGGTCAAAATGAGGAGCGGTATAAACAAGAGTGGTTAGAAAATATCAAAAATGCAAATAGCATAGGAGGAGAATGATGTAACAGATTTTTTTTCGTTAACATAAATATTCGAAAGAAATTCATGCTTGTTTTTGAAGTAAATATTTTTTTTTTATAAAAATGTCATAGGGCAACAATATTTTTGCCAGAAATAACCTCTCGAAAAAGGTGACTAAAAGAGCGCTTCCAGGGTTTCGGGTGAAAAGAGTGGGAACTCAAGCAGTTCAGCCAAACAACCCCGGGAAGGACGGCGGCATGTGTGGTCGCATGCCGTCGTAAGTATCTGAAGGTACGGTGAACCAGTGGCGTAGCGTGGGCATACGCCGCCCGGGGTGGAAGTTGAACTCGCCACACATTATACAAATTTTGACGACTAACTAAAAAAACGACACCATCTAACTTGACGACCAAAAAAACGACAACATCTAACTTGATGACCAAACAAGGTTGCCAAATCTGTTTTTGCCGCCCCCCAAATCTATTTTGGCGCCCCTCAAAATGTGCCGCCCGGGGCGGACCGCCCCTCCGCCCCCCCTCGCTACGCCACTGCGGTGAACGTAAATGCTCACCGGGAGAGACCCCCAAAAGGACATCGCGCTCGGAGGCCTCCGATTGTGTTCTGTTGGATATCCTAGAGTCCTCCACACGGTGCCGAGGACGCCCACCGGGGGTTTTAGTGTGGTAAAAATCCAACGTAACCCGGTGTTTCTCCCATGGCGTCGAGTACCATTTGAAGGTTTCCCCCTTTTTACAAAAAAACGGTACCTACCTACTCCTGATACTAAGAAACCTATTAGCTAATAGCTAACTATATTTTACATTTTAAATATATTCGTAGGGGAGTCAAATTTCTGCATAACAAGCATTACACTAATAGTTATATTGTTGAAATGTGATCGTTATTGCACAGTGTAGGTTACTACAGAATCATCAACGAATATAATTGTTACATAAGCTTTAATACATGATTAGTAATATATAAAAAAAAAAAAACATATGAATGGGACTACTTTCTATTCAATCTTATGCACATTTGGTAACAACCAAAAGAAATATTCGTATCAATTATGATTTAATTTAATGAATTTTATATCTTGTTAGCACTAGCAGTATCTAAAGGAAGATTTACCAGGTGGTAGAACCAATACAGTTTGATCGTGGAAGTACCACCGCCACACCTATTTATATGTGGGGGTGGAACGATACTTGTTGTATCGCCTGACTTTACGTATTACTTGAATGAAATCGGAACACATCTAATAAATTTATATGATGTGAAGGTCTTTTTCTTTTATACAGAACCCTAAAAAGAACAATTACTCTATATTTCTTCTTTAATAAGTATTTAAGGTTAAAATATTTCTTATACATATTATTTACTTATAGTAAAAGCTTAATTTCGCAAGGCATCCTATTAATTAATTGCATATTATGTAGACACGTGTACTATTTTATTGTACACGTGCCTGTGTTACCTACGGATTGTTATGGTTGCCACCTGTCCTTCCTGCACATAAAAATTATAATTATAAGTACATAATTGTTATAGTACGAAAAAAAACATTTTTTAACGGTAATCCAAATGAGTCTTTTGATTCATGAGCAATTGCAAACTTATGCCAAAAAAGGATTTCAGACACATCGGCAGGTTATCAGAAAAAAGAAAAACCTAAAGTCCAAAAGCCAGGCACTAATACAGTCAGACGTTTCCTTTTTTCAACAGATTGAAGTAACAAACGAACATGGTAAGAGGTGACTGCCCATGGCCATCTGTAAGTAACTTCATATGGAACAGGAGGTCTGAAGTCGATCTCAGCTGCGTTGCTGCTTCCGAAGTTTAAGATGGTCGCCTCATATATAGGTACGTAAACTGGCAATCACATCCTCCCAGTCATGCTTCAAAGAGTTGTATCATGAACCGTTGTGGACGTTGCCTGTGGCTTCATGGGTGTGTTGATCAGCGGTCGCCGCCCACGCGGTGTATACCACTTTGATCACCCAGGTAACATCACCTAGGTGATCAAGAGCGACTCATTGGTGTCCTTTGATCATCTGAGACATAATCAACTGGGTTATCATAGCCGACTTCAAGAAAATATACCTATTATTACAGTATTACAAAATTACAAAATACGTGAAATAGGTGCCTAATATGATGAATGATGATGATAAAAATATATTTTCTAGAAGTCGCCTATGTTAACCCAGGTGATTATGTCTCAGATGATCAAAGGACACCAATTAGTCACCTTTGATCACCTAGATAATATCACCTGGGTGATCAAAGTGGAATACACCACCCACGCACGTACCTAATAACAAATATTTTTAATAGATTTGCCATGAAAGTTTGTCGCTGGCTCACAGACCAGTGTGTAAGTATATTTTGTTTTAAAATTAACAAAAATGTCAACTATATTTTGGAAACATTTGTTTTTTGTAAAAACGACGTAATATTTTATAGATACAAGGTGGCAACCCTTCGCGAATATTTCTCAATAGTTTGATAGACATGATATGACAAATAGATCATGTGATACCTAACTACTTGTAACATGCAGCTTTGTCTACATTCAAAGAATACATTCGGTAACACTCGCCAATTCTGAAAAAAACTGTTAGTAGTAGCTACCACCGTATCAGCGGTATGCTTTGTAGGCAATTAACGTTAAAATATAAAAATAATGTAAAGGTAATATTAATTACCTATACTATCTGGCATACTTAGCCATAATTTGTATGGAAAATGTTGAAACTGATCCGGGCTCAATGGAAAAAAAATCATTTTACATATTGCTTTTTGATTATTTTTATAGATATACTATTAATGTGCGTTATATCATTAATAATGAAAACCCCCTTTCGTCATAATTAATCAAATGCATATTTATCGTAAAGTAGGCACTTAAAATGCGCTAATGAATTTCAATCCGTCCCTATATAACATGATATCTAGATGTTTAACAAATACCTACCTAACATGGGCTACTGGCGTTTATTTATAAATTCCGATAAAACAACGCGTGCTTCCTGCTATGTTTATCATATTTTATTCTAACTACTAGCTGAAGCCGCGGTTTCACCCGCGTTTAAAAAAATGTAATGTGACATACATATAACCGAACTCAAGCAACGACTCCACATAAATATTTAATCATTATGTATCTTACTAATTTAACAAACTGTTTCTTTATACAAACTCCAAGCATTTATTGGTTGTG
>DWNE01002983.1:0-17591 GCA_018249875.1 Cecropterus toxeus | reverse complement strand
GCAAGAAGGACAACATGTCACAAAATCAGCTGACCTAAAATTCTTTCTCGAAAACGTTGCTAGCTCCTATACTATTACGAGACTTTTCTTTATCATAACACCAGAAAAAAATACAATGTACAAAAATACTTTTGTTCTCTGAATACCATTTGGAACTAGGAAAAGGCACATATTTTCAGTGCCAAAAGTCTATATCGATGAATATATTCAGTTTTACCGCACATAATTGATTGGGGTATTCTTTTCAAGCTATAGATAAATATTTCAATTAAATTATATATGTATAGGTATCATTGGAATAATGTTCCTTATTGAAATAACCACATTATTTCAATAAGGAACATTATTCCAATGATACCAAATTTGCCGAATCAAAATGGGCCATATGGACATATGAACCAAGTTGGAAGTATGAAACATTGATTTTTGAATTTTTGAGGTGGGTCCTCCAGTTGGCGTCGTCAAACGATAGAAATCTAATGTGAATATTTTTTTACGGTTAAGGGATCTAGTGACCGCCGCCCCTTCTTGGCGACGCCTATGATTTTAAATTCAATTCATCATTGTCACAGAGGTAGTAAAAGTGTACGACGGGGAGGCAGCGTGGTCCCGACGACTCTACCGTCCGGTGGTGGTTCGTCGCACATGGGGCGAGCGAGAGCTGGTCGCCGCGGCACTCCGGGCGTTCCACGTGGCACGCGACCCCGACCAGTTCGAGCTGACCGACGCGCTCGCGGATGACGAGCCGCCCCTCCGAGACCCCTCGCCTCTGGGTCGTGTCACGCGGCTGCCGAATAAACGGCCCGCCCTGTTCTTGCGGTTCAAGTAAATGGAGCTTATAATTTGCGTAGTATAGAACAAGAATAGCCTACCCTTCATTCAAATCTGATCGGTCAGGACAAGGCAAACATGAATTACGAGACTTTTTTAGAATCTGTTTTACCGAATTGAATTTGGGATTAGAACATGATGGTATTCAAAATCTACTATTTAATAGTAGATTTTGAATACCATCATGTTGGAGTCCCTGTTCTAAAACCCTTCCAGCTTGGCCTTTCACGGCATCACCTTTACACATATTTTTATACATGCAATGTCGAGCACTGCTAAGTTGCGCTTAAATGGATGTGCTAATATGATATAAACTTTACACTTTAAACTTGAAACCTGATCATGAAGACATTACAGCAAAATGTTTGTAAAATATAAAAGAAATACCTTTTAACATATTATGTTCAACAAGTACTAAAACTTACTAAGAACACTTTATCTCTATTAAAATTAAAAAAGGACAGTTTTTTTCTATCGATTAAACTATAAAGTTGATTAGAAGGTTTCACATTCCACGCTGATCTCACGAAGTTTGAAAATTTCGTACACCGATTTCACTGTAAAGGGAACTATGAGCGAGGAGTCATATTCCACGCTGATTTCACGTACTACCTACTTGTATATTAATCATCTAATAATGATGATACAGAGAAGCAGAGACGGGCGGCGGCGAGGTGCGCGTGTACCCCGGCCGGGTGGCGGGCGCGGGCGACGCGTTCGTGACGGTGCCGTGCTCGGGCCAGCAGTGCGTGCCCGACCTCATGGCGGCCGCGCTCGAGCGCTTCGGCCTCGACCCCACCCACGCTGCCAATGACTACCGCTGCTCGGAGATCCTGCTTGACCGCGGTGGTACGTAAACTATACTCTTATGTATCATACTGATCAGACATAGTGCTTATTGGTTAAAACTGATCAGTTTTGGTTCTTGATATTTCATTTGATGTCTCCGTGTATATTTACTCGCTTATGTATGGTCTAAATGGTCATCTTATTAAATGGTCAGACGTAATTCTTCTTAATTCAGACTACGATATTCCAACTGATCAATTTCTGTTTTGCATTTTTAAGTTGTCGTCTTTTTGTGATGTACTTATGCTTTTAGGTAAGTATGTAGGCATCGTTTGTCTATGTCTCAACGTCCAATATGTAACAACTTAGTCATTGATTAAATCCGTCTTATTAGTCCCTTGACGGCCATATGTTTTATCAACATCGAAGACTTTTACCATATTAATTCGTTACGTCACAAAAATACAATACATTGCTGATTATCTCCAGGGTCTTCTTAGAAATAAATGCTTGCTACATTTATTGGATGAGAAATAGTGGTGATATCTGAAGCTATATGATGTAATTTTCTCGTAATACCTATAACACACGGTCAGTCACATCGGGTGATAAGCATGGAGTTCTTGTCGTATTGGAAGTTACCAGAAAGTTATGAAAATAAAGTATATAAACTTTAATAACATTATTATTTTATGGTATCAATTAAAAGTATAAGCACAAAACGTCACTGTGCAGTATCGGAGCGCGTGCTGGAGGAGGAAGAGCGTCCGTGGCGCATCGTGGTGCGGCTGGCGCGCGAGTCCGTGCGGCGCATGGAGCTCGCGCGCTTCTACCTGCAGCCGCGCCGCGACCCGCACGGGCCCACGCTCGCGCTCTTCGTCGCCTCGCTGCCGCCCGGCCTCTCCGAGCGCAACTACGAGAACATCCTCGTCGAGTTCCTCGGGGCCGGTCAGTGCACACGCACACATACACACACACATGAGCACATATACACATTCGTAGTCTCTTTCGCACTTTACCCCCCCTATAAAGAAATAAAGAGTTATTTCTTGTTATTCCTATCTCTCTCTCTCTCTATCCCTTTGCCTCTCTACTCCACTCCTCCTCTCTCTGTTTTAATCTCTCTCTCTCTCGTCCCTTACACACACTTTCTGTCTCTCCCACATAAATATAATCTCCTATTTAGATACACACACACAATCAGATACAGTTTTGGCGGCGCATAGACCTCACGTCCGGGTGCGTTTAAAAACTGCTGAGATTCTTAGACCTTATATAATTAATAGGTTTCTCAGTAATTTCTGTTCGTTATCTATTTTTGAAGACCCAATATTTAGTAGAATATTTGTCCTCCAGTATATTAGTATAATAACCGAAAAGTAAGCGACATAAATATTTTAAATTAATTTGCAAAATAACAACAGATCAACAAATCGTACATTATAAAAACTTGCATGACACAGCAAGTGTAACGTGTAACGTTACCCCACCACTTTGACTCTAAATAATGGAATACAACACCACATCCACTCTGTAAAATAAACTTTATGTTAAACACAGAGAATAAGTTCACATCAATCGGGCCGATCTACTACGAGTACGGCTCGATGGTGATCACGTATGAAGACGCCAACAAGGCAGTGCAGGCGCTCTACGCGCTCAGAGAGGCCAAATATGAAGATAAGCATTTATTAGGTAAGTTGCCAGAAGTAACTCCTTGCACAGGTCGCCTATATAATAGAGGCACAAGAAACCTCATATAGAATAAAGTTTCTATCTAAAATCAATGAGAAACGTATTACGTTCTATCTTAAAACAGATGCGACTCGTTGTATTTAGGTGAGCCAAAATTAGGTGAGCAGAATAGAAAAAAGTACTTTTCCGGTCGAAGATTCTTGCCAATCAAGACCATGCTAGTTCAATATCATGACCAAAACCACTAACAGTACTCTGTCGTGTAGTGATGCTGCTGCCCAGCATCGAGCCGTCGATGGTCCCCGCAGGCGTGAAGCCGCTGCTGGTATTCGTCAACGTCAAGTCGGGCGGCTGCCAGGGCTTCCAGCTCATCTCCTCCTTCCGCAAGCTCCTCAACCCCTACCAAGTCTTCGATTTGGAGAACGGGGGTCCTTTGCCTGGGTAAGTCTTGTTTTTGAATCTCGTTTTTCTTCTTTATCCTTGTCGAACTACTGGGAATGGATATATATTAAAGATAATAATTTATAATACGGTTACAATACCAGCGAGATAGATATTTATTTAGTTCTGGGTTTGGGCGTTTTTGTGTACACGACACAAGAAAACTAGTGTAAAGTGGAGAAAGCGTTAAAAACGGGTTATAATCCACCACGTTGGCTAAATGTGGCTTGGTGAACTTCGAAGTTGGTGGACATACGATATAAATGTTTAGAGAATTTGGCAGGTTTCCTCCCGATAATAGTTAAATTGAAATATAAACGTAAGTTCTAAAATTAGAGGTGCGCGCCTTGGATTCAAAACCCCCGTCCGCTAATTCCTTCTCCGGTTATAGTATAATTATAATTATTTAAAAATATTACTTGTAAAATACATAAGTTAAGTTTTTATTTTTGACAATCTATCTCAGCAGGCAGCACTTTCCTAGTGCCTTTTTAAATAGAAAAGCATCAATTAAACCATTGGCAGTTTATCATACGTGTGTGCCAGGTTGTACGTGTTCCGCCACATCCCCAACTACAAGATCCTGGTGTGCGGGGGCGACGGCACCATCGGCTGGGTGCTGCAGTGCCTCGACAACGTGGGCCAGGACTCCCAGTGCTCCAACCCGCCCTGCGCCATCGTGCCGCTTGGCACTGGTATGTACTTCTGCATATACCCCAATCTTGCTCTTCATATCGATCAATAACTTCTGGATATCTCTCTTGCTTTTTTTTTTCATATCGTCCGAAGCTAGAAATAAGAGAGCAAAAGGGAGATTAAGCGAACTCTCCTCTTCTCTTTACCATAGTCGAGAAAAGAAAATTACTACAAATAGAAAAATCTTCAGATTTTTTGACTCGACAAATTTTATTTATTAAGTCCCATCCTTTAGCGTAGGGTTGACATTTATTTTTCGACCACTGCTGATAGAATAAAATTATCGGTACTTCCATGAACTACATTCTAAAAATAACACGTAGAATAAAATGCAGACCACCTACGTCACATTATCACAGACTAGCAGAATAAACAGTGAGCTACACCTAACCTTTCAGGCAATGACCTTGCGCGGGTGCTCCGCTGGGGCTCCGGGTACACGGGCTACGAGGACCCTCTGTCACTCCTGCGTGACGTCATCGACGCGGAGGAGATTCGCCTCGACCGGTGGACCGTGGTGTTCCACCCCGAGGACAAGCAGGACGAGCCGAAGGAGGTCTCCAAACAGCTGCCAGGTGACATCCACCTATCTACTTTAATGCATCGTAAATAACGATTTTGACACTAGCCCTTTCTCACTCATACATCATTTTTTCATCTGAATCATGAATTTACCATACATTTATTTTCTAAATCTCTTATAGTGATGACCACTATGACGCTAATAGTGTCATTAAAAAGTATCTTATTATAATTATAATTTGAGCGTCGTAGATATATGCTCTACTACTTCTTTATGAAGGGCCGAGATTTTGGAGAGGACATCCGAAGCAACCGCCCCCGACCTCAACATAAGACCAACATAAGACCTCAAGCATAAGACCTCATGCTGGAGTTCGAAAAATAAAAAACTTTGAAATTCCGGATTGGTTTCCATATTCTTTTGATCGTGAAAAAAATATCTGAAACACAGTTGTCAAAGATAAAGTGTTTATTTTTTCTCCGGCTAAAATTTCTACATGTGTGCGCGTACAAGAATTTTGTTACTTCAACTATATTGGAAAATATTAGGGGGGGAGGGCTCCACACATTTGTTGCCCTGAGGCCTCCAAACCTCTAAATCCGGTCCTGCCTTTACCCACTAATACCGAAAGAAACTTTACATTTTTTAAATTCCGAACTTCGGATCATACTTCTGGTAATTTTGAAACTTGTGTATTCTGGTTCACAGGCTCGCAGAGTGAAGATAACTCACAAATTCTAGTCATGAATAATTACTTCGGTATAGGAATAGATGCCGATCTTTGCCTCGACTTCCATAACGCTCGTGAAGAGAATCCTAATAAATTTAATAGCAGGTGTGTTAACATTTACATTTTTTTTACAATATTATCTAGCTGTATCCGGCGGTTTCACCCCCTACTATATAAAGAAAAATATAGTTGGCACGGGACGCCTAGCAGATGTGAATTGTGTTCGTGCAAGTAATATGCATAAAAGACAAGATTGTGATAATAACAAAAAATATAGCATAATGAAAATAAAGCCATCTACGAACAGTACCACACTAGGTTGAACGCCGCAGCCCGCTTAGTTTTGTTCGATACTTAATAGTTTCGACAATGTATAACAGATGGCGCAGAAATAAACAGATACAAGCATCGCCACGCCAATAATCAGGATAGCCTGATCCTATAGATGTTTCACATCGAAAATATATCGAACATTATTCACCGTACTCCAAATGTGAAAAACATCAACATTGTTTATGTGTAGGCTAAGAAACAAGGGTGTGTACGTGAAGATGGGGCTGCGCAAGATGGTGGGGCGCAAGATGTGCAAGGACCTGCACAAGGCCGTCAAGCTGGAGGTGGACGGCAAGCCCGTGGAGCTGCCGGCCGTCGAGGGCATCATCATCCTCAACATCCTCAGGTAATATTCTAGAAACTTTCAGCATTATGGCAGTAGTGAGTTTTACGAATTACTTTGTCAACTTTGAAGGCTTGTTAAGGAATGTTTTACCTATTTCTGCCTTCTTCCAGTATATTCGACCCCGATATAACCAACATTTTTCTAATGTAATGAACATCTGTAACTAACTACATAGAAAAGGGATTCTACCTGAATTTGAACATAAGCATTGCCACACTTGTGGTCCAAGACGATGGTGTCGTATTTAAGTCAATTCTACTTTTTTAAAGAAAATATATAAACTGCTTCAAGCTAACAGTAGGTGTGACGTTTTTTAAATATGGAAACAAATATTAAACAAGCATGCACTCCAACTGATTGTAAATGGCCACTGCTAATCATAATAATTCATAAATCTACCCCTTAAATATGAAAACTCCTATTCCGACATAGATGCGTTGGTACTCCTAAAGATTATATTAATTCCTCGCGTAAATGTATCACCTAATACTATTAGGAGGAACTAAAGAAGATACTAGGTACGTAGAAAATCCCTATGTTTAATAAACGTCAAAACATGATGACATAGCAATGTTTTGTCACGCGGCAGCTGGGGCTCCGGCGCCAACCCATGGGGTCCGGAGAAGGACGACCAGTTCAGCAAGCCCAACCACTGGGACGGCATGCTGGAGGTGGTGGGCGTGACGGGCGTGGTGCACCTCGGCCAGATCCAGTCCGGCCTGCGCAGCGCCATGCGGATAGCACAGGTACGGGCTAATAAAGGGTTCACTGGTATGTTTGGACGTCTGAACCTCCGGGTCTCTCATATGCTACCGCACAAGCGATGGGCAAGGATGTTCCGACCTTTAAGTACCTCCTTTACCTGGGCAATTCTCAAGAACATCGAATTTCTGCCGAATCCTTAACATTTATACATGCCTCGGCGTTTCACGCCGCGAGTCTCCGCATATACAAAAATAAGGCCACCACAGTGGTTTTCTGTGAGTAAAAACTTCACAACTTTTCGGCGTTTCCTCTAAAAAGGTTGGACATTTTTGGAAGGCTTTCCCTCGAAATCATAAAGTTAGCGATTACTTTCGAAGGATTCTTCTGTCACCAAAGAGGTTGGACTTTGTCCTGAAATAATACAAAAATTGACAAGCCGCTTGGCGGAGCAGCCAGCCTATCGATATAACACACAGTAGGTTCCGGATATAATCTAGCCAGACAGAAACCTAAATGCTGAATTTACATTTCTTCTCTACCATAAGTCCTGTCGTGGGCTTATGAGTTATATATTTAACAAGTAAGTGATTTTTCGGCGTTTGCAGGGGGGTCACATCAAGATCAATCTCAAGAGCGAGATCCCCGTGCAGGTGGATGGCGAGCCGTGGGTGGCGGCGCCCAGCGAGGTGGTCGTGCTCAAGTCCGCGCTTAAGGTACCCATCCTGACCATCTACTACTTGCACACACGCAGACAGTCACACGTAACATTATGACATATATATAAAAGAGACATAAATAGGTGGATTTGGTGATGCTAGTGGCAACACTAATAAAGTTGTCAGTATTTATTCAGCTGAAGTAAAGCTCTCAATTACTTATATATTTATCACAAGTTTACGCTCTAAAAATCTGATGCGCATCTCAATGTATTCATGATCACGCCAACACATTTAAATTCGCAATACATATAGACATTCATACATAACACACATACATATTTGGAAAGTACTCTATTTTCCTATATTCCTAATTTATAGCGTAGACATTAACTTAATAAATATACTATATAAATATGATCATCTATTACACTATTTTGATATTATGTAACTTTTTCAGAAAACTAACACAATCTCTCCGATCTGATATTTATATGGCTTCAATGCTTTACAATTTATGTGCACGCGTTTATATTTGTTTAATTGTGTATGAGCTTCCTTCCAAACATATTCCGAACTACACTACAATATACTCCATAAGTTGGATATCTGGTCGGATTTTTCTTACTTAATAGAAACAGCAATCGAGTTGTTAAGATGGTCAAAACCATCCTTTAATAAGGACCAATTATAAGAAATAAATACGAACACAAATCTTATAATTCACTTTGGTAATTAAAACAAACATATAAAACAGAAGTGCTACTTTCCTTCCTTCATTTGTTTCTTGTTTTTTAATTGCACTTGATTCTTGTTTTTTAAGCAAACGACACAGACCTACAAAAATGATACTAATAAGTTTTACATAAATACATAAGTTCATGTTGTATTAGCTATCAGTATTCACAAACACAAAAAAACATCGAAACAAAATAATTTTTAACAACATTCATAACTAGATTTCATTAGATTTAGATAAGTAGATATATTTTATGTAAATTAAATTAACAAATACTAAAATAAAAAACAGTAGGTACAGATTTTACATGAATTTATAATCTAATTATTATCGTTTATAGATTTACATTATTATCAAATGCTTTATATGTACCTAATTTCGTATAACAGTAACGGCCCCTGTTATTGTGTTACAAATTCTGAAAATGCATTATAGTAAAAAAATAACGCTCAACGAAAATGCTATTACCGTCGAATTTTAAATACTGAATATTTATTCGAAAAAGTCCCCGATACAAGAAATTTTCATAATTTTTTTTCGTGAAACAAAAGAATGGTAAGATTTAGAAAAAAAATGGTGAGGAATCATATTTTATTTCTAAATCTTAATGATATTTTGTCAAATGTGATTATACCATATCTATACTTATTAACATGTAATAATAATTGCATAAATATTTAAAAGATTCCTATACCTTCACTTGTACGGTTTTATAACTTAACAAAGCATTATCTTTGAGCGTTAGTCAACTCGGTGTTATTCCGCCCCGAGTCTTGCTCCGGCCGCACTCCATGCAACTCCGCGTTTCACTGCCCACGCCCACGCCCACTGTCTAGCGCTGGTCCGCGGGCGTGTTTTGCCCCAAATGCTTTTCAATGTTCTTGGCCAATTTAAAACGCAAAACCGAAAATCTTTACGCTTTCGCTAATAATGAGCTTTTAAAAACAATTAACGTTAAATTAAATAATGGAAACGTATATAAGAGCTCGCATGAAACCTTTTGTTTAATAAAACCATGTCTCCTCGTTTTAATCACGTTGTTCCCATTTAATATGATTTTTGCGTGCTTTCGTTCTTTTAAATACTAATGCTTGAATAGCAATTTGAGAACATTAAAGTCATTTTATTTTAACATTAAGTTGCTTGGGGCCCGAATGACCGCGTCCCCGCACTGCGCTCGCACCACCCTTAGATCCACCACTTTGCAAATATAGGTTTAACAATAAGTGTGTAACTTTACGGGACTTTGGGTGTATCCACACGACACGACAATAACGCAAAAACATAATGATCCGTATAAAAAATAGCTATACAGTATATTTGAAACTGCCACATGCATATGTAGACACGTTTTCTATGAATAATCCATTTCACGTTTTCGATTAAGGATCGAAAATTTAGTAAAGCGCTTAAGAACTTCATGGAACAGTAGATTATATGGCACAATTGACAAATAACTTATTTGCACTGTGCAATATGTTTAATTCAAAAAATCATCTAAAGGTTTGTTTTCCTTGAGTATCGTTTATGGTAATAGTCTTCATTAATAAATTAATATGACATCGTTATTGTTTATTTTTAAGACACTACTGTTAAATATTTTTTTCATAATTACGGTGCTATTAATTATATGAATCCGCGAGTAATCCAATGCGTTGTGTCGTGGTGTTCGTGTGGGCACGCCGCGCCATGCCGGTCACCGCCTCCGGCGCCGCTCAGACCGCTTTCAGTGTGCTGTGTGCCTGTGTGTACACGCCGGTCCAGTTCGCAGTGGAACGCGGCCAGAGCCCACTCCGATGCTGATTGGTTGCATACGTTGTGCCTAACGATCTGTGTAATATCAAAATCCGTGTCGAAAGTGCCGAAGCGTGGGACACATCTCTAAATTACAATAGATGGAACATGTGCCAGATTAAGTCAAATGCGTGTTTCTTTGGCCATTTTCGCGTTCGCAAATAAGTAATTACTTTTCTTGTTGTTTCGAAAAATGAGTTAAATAATGAAGCATTTCGATTATGTCGGGAAAAAGTAAAAATTGGCCAGGGCACCGCGCGTAGACGGCTAGGGGGTGTGGTCGGGTCCCGCGGTTCGGCCTCGCGGCGGGTGCGCGGGCGCGGCTGAGGTGTGTGTGACCGGCAGGCGACGATGCTGAAGAAAACCAAGCGCGGGTCGGGCGCGGGCCCCGCGGCGGGCCCGTGACCGGCCGGCTGAGCGCGTGCTGCCCGCAGGCCACCATGCTGAAGAAGCGCGGCAAGGTGCGGCGGCGCAGCACGGAGCCGGCGCTCCAGCCGCCCGCCCCCACGCCGCCGCCGCCGCCGCCCGACGACTCCTGAATCTGGCTCAGCGAGCGCCTCATCTAGCGCCGCCTGGGGCTCAAGGTGGCGCCGGAGGCGCTCGCGCACGCGCAGATTTACGAGTGTAAATAGGCAGATTGAAACATACTACAAAAATAAAGTTTATAGATTAGATATCTGTTTTATTTCTAGAAATATTATAACTATTTAAAACAATGTAATAAAACTTAAATAAACATTTACGACTGCATTTTGTTTTTGGTATCCTCTAAATATACTTACGTCTATCATTTCATTTACCTAAGCAAACAAGCACTAAATTCTTACAATTCCATCATTAGAAACTACTTAGTTATAATGATTTACAATTACCATTATTTTATAATACTGATCTGGCTCAAAGGACTGACAACTAAAATACCCAAAATAAACTTGCTTAAGCCAGTAATCAGAACCCCTTTAGCTCATATATTTTTTACAATTTATCAGTAAAGAAAATTAAGAATTATTAGGTACTAGAGCGCACAAAGTTACCTTTTATAAAAAAACGCTTAATGCTAAGTACATACTCCTCGTATTTACTCACATTAAAAATACTTAAAGAATCTTAACAAAATTCTGAAAATTTTATATATGCCAGCCCTACAATTTTCATTACTGGAAAGAATACAATTTTAAATCCCGCAGAGACTTTTCAGTTCGAAAAGCATTTCCAGTTTGCTATCGTATCATCCTCCGAGCAATGTTCTAGCAATCTGAGCAATGAATTGAACAAAACACGAATGTGCTTAAAATGCACTTTGTGTAAAAAAAATACAATTCATGTAGGTACATCTGTAACCAACCTATTAGCAACGAAACTGGAATCCTCTACGAAGCCAATCACAAATGCGTACACCATAAATTGTAACATCTTACATACCCCACTCTCACTATGTCGAACTTAAGATCCAGTTATCCCCTAAAACTTTAACGTCAAGACTTTAGTGGATGAGTTAAGTTTCTTCGAGTTTTGAGTTACCGTACGATAAGGATCAAGTGGCAAGATTAGGCGAGAGCTTGTTCGTGCATTCCTGGATCATGAAGTGGAGACTACAAAATAGTGCAATGGTACAATACTGCTGAATCTGAAGCACAAAAGCGGTGTCTCATTTGAAGTAACATTCGTGAAAACTGATGTTATGTGAAAGTAGTTTTCTTGTATAACATAGTAAATTAAAAGAAAGGATATTTTTAAAGTACATTTTTAATATTATACTAAGTTACCATCATTCAGCTTAGATCAGTGTTTCCCAATATGGGGCCCATACCCCACAGGGGGACAATTTGATATTTAAGGGGGGCAATTTAAAAATGGAATGAACATTTTGGGTTGTAATGTAAAAGCTAATGTTTTTCGAGCGTGACCTTCCTTCTGACACACTCGCGTCTTTGCCGCAGTCAAAAATTATGTATGGGGGTCATAAAAAAATTAGATATGTTAAGGTGGGGTTAACATAACCTAAAAAAAGGTTAGGAAACACTGGCTTATATCATAAGGTGCATAATTCTTAAACTACCCGAAGCCATAAAAATAAAAAACAAGTTTTTTTTGAGATACCGCTTTTGCGCTTCGGATATATTCTGAATAGGTAAGGATATGAAGACGATAATAAAACAACATTACTTTAATTAAGATATTTAATAGAACCTTGACTTCGACTAGCACAATAAAGCACTTATAATATAATAGCACTTATGCTTACAAGCGATAACTTTTTACATACAAATATATATATTATTACGTCGTGAAAGACGGATAAAAGTAAAATATAGAAAATATTAACAATTTAACACTAAAAGGTCGCTAATAGGACTTCTTAATTTTCATTAAGTTTGTCTATGGGCAGACAAAATCCATAGATTTTCGGATATTCAGCCAAAAACTAAATGTGGAGAAACACTGACTTTATGTAACTTTCTAGTGGTTACTTAACAAATATCTATTTCCATAAACAGAAACTATGAAAGAAACAATATTGATATATATTTAATCAGACGAATTGGAACACAGACCTAAATAAAACATAGACAAAGATATTAGTTTATAGCCAACAAACCCAGAGTCGCGCGGTCAAAAAATCAAGTTGCATTATTAACGATCCTAAATTTTTGGGATATTTTAGATAAAGAACTTTGGAGATATTTATACGTGATATACTATATAGTATTTTTAATCCAGATTTTTAAACATCATGAGATAAGAAACATATAATATCTCAAGTAATACCGTTACGGGATCATATTATCCACCTAGATTAAGTAGTCACTGTAACCTTTTTTAATAATTACGCTAAATGATCTTCAAGCTAGTGTGGAATAAAATTATTAAGTTACTCTTGAATTGATTGGATATGATGATTTTTTCATATCAATACGTAAAATGTAGATACAGTAAAACAAAAAATCATTTTACATTGAAATTAACTGTGAAAGAAATTCACGAAGACGAAGAATTTTACACACAATTAGTATTTGTGTATTGAACGAGAAGGTTGTCGACGACAATACAATAATATCAGAATAAAATATATTATTATATGATATTATACATCAACACTGAATATTTAAACACCTATTAAATACCTATACTACAGTTTAAGTCGGTTATCTAGAGAGATGTGGTAGCAACAATGCAGAAGTCTTATTTTTTAAATATTTGCAATTATAATGTGCCAAGCTTACGTTTCAATCTAAAAATATCATCGTGTCATTGAAGAAGGAATTATTATAATTAGTTTTGATTATAGATAAATATAAAATTTATGGAATACATACTTCACTCTGTCCAAAAATGCCAGAATCCATGATATACATGATAAAAATAGGAGAATTTATTTCCATTCTTATAAAAAATATATTCAACACTCTCCAACGAAAAACTAAAACTATAAAGATACCAGTTCGATAAATAGTAAGAATATGAAATATTTTTCTCAAATCTTTACTCGTCTGACTTCGAAAAACAATATTATAATTTGAGCCTATAACTGTGAAATATATATAAAGCAATATTTTTTTCAACATTTTGTAGGTACTTATATTTAAAACTATTTACAAAATAAGCATTTAAAAATATAATAGAAAACACAAGCAACTTTTCGTTTTTCTGTTCTTCCGTTTTTATAGAAATATTCACAACCTTTTTCTTAGTATGATTACCATTTGTAAAGCTGCACTTTCTCTTTACTTATCAAAATTCATTTTATTAAGAATCCACATGTTAAGGTCTGTTTTAAGGTTGAGCAGGCTAATGGGTAAAATTTACCTATAATAGAATTCGGAATTCTATATCAAATCACATATACCAAGGGCCGACACACATAAATGCGGTGGGGTGTCAGTAGGTGTACTGTATTTTTACAAGTATACTGTATGATAAAAATACAGCGTAGGAATTTACTGTATTTTGAATCTTATCTTGATGAAATATTATATTATACTTTATTTTGGCATTGGCCTGAAAAGTACATACAAAAAGAATATGCTACCGATTTGGTGATAAGTTTCTTTTTCGGGAGACCTTTTTTGATTGTCAAATTCCAGGGTAACAATTGCCAAAGATTACATACCTACATTTCCCTTTTCTTATTTTTTTGTACAAAATTAAATGTACAAAAATAAACATTCACTGTTACTATTAGACAATTCTGAATTTTTAAGCAGATTTAAAACTGTGCTATAACTATCACGATCTGGGAGCACTGCCCTGCTAGAATTGACGCCTCCACGAACGTGCAACGTTCACATTTGAAATATTCTCTTCACGCTACAGAAGCGCGATGCCGCAACGCAACACAGCGCTTCTACGCCGCGGTATCGCGGCACCACATTACACCGCTTTGACTGACACTGACTGACAATACACTGACGCTTGATCTGACACAAAACTACCATTTTGGGAGTTGCTTAAAACGTGCGGTTATTAAGACACAATTAGCACATTTCTAGCACAATTATCACTTTTTTAAGCGACTGTGTATTTTTAACCGACTTCTTTTTATGTATGTTCACCGATTTCTCCGCTATTTCTGGACCGATTTTCAAAATTCTTTTCTAACTCGCTAGACAATAGCGTAGAATTATTAGTAGTTTCAAGAATTTAACTCTGCTGAAAATCTAAGTTTGATGTCGTTCACACTGTGGTATGTCGACCCGTAGCACAACATGCTAAAGTAACATAATTGATCTGCTTTGACATTTTCTATTTTTTACTCTAATATATATGTAGGAATTGTTATAACATACGAGATTTACAAGTGGCACTGAACTTATCAAAGCCCATTCAATCTCAATGTTTGAATTTGTAACATTAAAAATTGAACTGTAATATTAAACATAAAGCGCTTTAATCTTAAGATCTCAAAATGACAATTTCAAATCTAGCCTTTTATTAGGATTCCGTAGCAAAAATCGGAACCCTTATATTATTTTGCTATCGAGTCATATTTCACAAACCTTTCTACATCCATTCTACTGTACTCATTACTAAAATAAACTTATTCCATTCACTAAAACCAAAGAAGAACCCTTAACATTTTTAAGAAAAACAATATAAAATATTCTTAAAACAAATAGTAAACAGTAAAAAAGCGTAGAAACCGTGAACTGTACTTCTTGGCGACCTCTCCGACTTCGTTTACCTGAAAACATTTTGAACGAAGGTTAAAATAATAAGTGTATCCATTCAATTCAAACACGGTAAAAGTTATACTTAATAATAATTAATAATATAATATATCTGAACATAATAGTATTAAGAATTATTCTTTTTCAATAATCGGTTAAGTAATCATTGTAGTCCATAATCTTATTATGCATATAACAAATTATAGCTCTTACACACGATGTAAAATCGTTAACGTGATCAAGAAGTAGTGCAGCGGCTTGTGCAATCTTGTTGCAGTGCCGATAACTGCAATCGTCAAACATTTTCGTTTCATCTAGTTTAAAATCACACCGACTGTAACTGTGCCTTCAGTGACTACTTACCATGGTGGACTGCATGCTCGTTTGCTACTTCATTGTAATAAAAAAAAATACAGACGAATTGAGTACCTCCTCCTTTTTGGAAGTCGGTTAAAAATATACGTGTATTCGTCCGTTATTTATTATATTTCGTTCACATTTACCGATATAAAATTCGTGTTTACGTAAGAATAGCGTCATTTAACTTATAGACCTAGTTATATCTGTATTTATCGATTCTGTGTAAGCGTGAACAAGGGTTCTGTCTGTCAATTGTCAATTACAAAAAAACGTTGCCACTTCTTAGTACTGAGATGATCGCTTCAAATCACGTACTGGTTCTATTACAATACCGTGTGATGATACGTCCGTATGTGTTTGTGCGTACCGCGCAGGCGGTGGTACGTTCCTATAAGAGGCTGAGCGCGGACGTGTGCGCAGTATCGCCGTGTTAAGACACATTTAGTTATGTGTGTAATAGTGCGCAGTGTAGTGTCTTAATCTATAGTAAGCTTTGCGTGGTGAACTAGTTTAAACGTTTTTAATTCTAAGAGATGTAGTGTGTTATTGATAATAAAAAGATTAAATAATGATGATCTGTTAGGATAACACTGATGATGATGATATTGATGTTATTGATTGTAATGATAGCAGTGGTGTCGGATGACAATTTTGAATATTTCTGCTAATGAAAATCGACATAGAATTCGTGTCAAGAGATTAGCGCGCGGGTAGCTGGTCGAAGGCAGTCCTAGACCCTGGAACCTAGCCCGCGACGTGCGCGTACGTACTCGTGCGCGCCCCGCAGCGGGAGGCAGGCCCTCGCGGTGTACTGGCGCACGGGGCTGAAGGCGTACGGCGGGAAGCGCGCGGGCGGCAGCTCGAAGGCGGTCCAGGCGCCGCGCCGCGCCGCCACGGCGTAGCGGCGCCACGCCAGCTGCCAGTTGCGGCGGGACCGCACCGGACGCAGCTCCAACTCCTGACAATACATACGTACATGTATAACTTGAGTCCAAATGATAGTGCCGTTTAACTGCACTGAACGACACAACATGTGCCTAAGTGCATGTAACCTAAGCTGGTCCAAACAAAAATGCCGTTAAACTTTGTACTGAATCACATGATACGTACATATAGAGGAGGATGTCCTGTCATAATGCTGTTTCACTCAATCACGTAATTAATCACCCATTATTTATTTTTAAATAAATTGTTTCAAGTAACACTACAACATCCGACGTCAACATTCCTTTTCCCCCACCACGCTTACCTTGCAATTTGCAAAAAAGATAGTTTGGAGAATTAAGAATAATTGAAATCGCACCAACTCAAAACTGATAGTTTTATTAAGGTACGACGATATACACCTTTTCGTTACATTTTGTCGTGATTTTAAAGACTTTTCACATTAAAAAACATCGAAACATGAGTATAGAACCAACACTCACCATATGAAAGGTCTGCTCGGGCTCGGGCTGCTTGCGCACGCGGAAACGCGTGTTTGCCAACGTCGTACGCAAGTTCTTGTTCTCACTCGCCTTCTTCACCACGATCACCACTTGCTTTAAACGAAACATATCATTATAATGTAAATCAACAAAAATCTACCTATTAACAAAAATAAAAACTTGAGAGGTGTCAAGGGACACCCGGATGGAACGAAGTTATTATTATTATTCATTATTATTATTTTTTTATTATTTATTATTTACAAAAAACCTGTATACATTCAACAAAAATAATCGTCGCGACACCACACTGTTCAATGCGAAATAGAAATGAAAATATCTGGCTTGCTTTCTATAA
>DWNE01002982.1:0-17593 GCA_018249875.1 Cecropterus toxeus | reverse complement strand
ATATGAGGCGACCATCTCAGTCCTCGGGAGTAGCAACGCATCTGTGGTCGACTTCATATAGAACCCCTGTTTTATATGAAGTTGCTTTTTTAATTGAAGTTGCCAAATGTCCATGGGCGGCAGTAACCACTTACCATCAGGTTAGCTGCTTGCTCGTTTGCTACTTAATATTTAAAAGAAATACATTTCTTTGGCACATGCTACAGCCCAAACGTTTTGACAGATTGTGACGTATGACATATCATTGGAATCGTCTCAGTTTGCAGAATTACGTAGACTATATATTTACAAAGAAAAATACGCTCGGGGTACGGCCTTAAAATTGAAGCTTACGACAAGATATCGAAAACTAACATAGTCAACTAATATGAAAAAAGACAGTTATTTAATAAAATATTCTTAAAGATTTCTGAGTTGTTCTGAATGCATATTTAGGTACAAGCACATTTGCCATCCTTAGGTATCCCAAACCATCAGGTGGACAAAACACTCCTCGCTGCTTCGTTATAAAAAACATATCCTCATTGTTGGAAAATGACCTTACTCCTTCTCATTTTCGATGGATATCGATGTTTTATCTAGTTATGCCTTTATGTCTATTATTTGAAATAACCATTTACCTGATAGCCTTAGGAGGAGAGTATTTTTGTTAATATCTTAATTTATTCAAGATAAATTTACATCTACTCTACTCTACATTTATAAAATATATAACATTGTAGAATATTCATTCCTATATTTATCTATAACCTGAAGTACGTCCGTAAGTAAGTAAGTAGCCGTGCTTCGCTACGGGATATAAAAATAGGCTACCTTTAAATATCGCAAAATATCGAAATAAAAAGTAGCTGAAAAGTAGTTGACCAGGTAAATAAGCTACATCCATGCTAAAATTTCATACAAATCGGACCAATGGTTCTTGTATGATTGACAAACAAACAGACACACATACACATACATCTCGTCTTTACATATATATTAGTAGAGAAGTATAGATAGATACATATAGGTATATATTTATCTTACTCGCTTCTCGCTGCTAGCGTCCAATAAACGCTTGTCTTATCTGTGGTTTTCCGTTGTATGGAAATAGGTTACCTCATGTTGGGTAACCAGTAAGTTGTGAAAGTACTGTATATTTACACCAACAAATTATTTTACCGCTTGTAAGGGTTAAGTGCCGACATCCGATTAAAGTTTATTTATTTGAACAAACGACACTCATCAGTTTTGTGTACAGTTTAAATAAAACAATGAGTTTTAAAGAATTGTTACATACTAACATTCAAACTTACTGAAGTAGACCCTTTAAAAAAGACGCTTTCTACACTCATAGTCTCACACTAGGATTTTTCTCCTGTTTCGTGGGTGCCATGGACACACAAAGACGAATACTAAACACCCAGACCCAGAACAGAAATCTAAACTCATCATTCAGATGCCTGTCTGGCCGGGGATTGAACCCGGGATACTGCGCGTTAGATCGGTATGGTAACCGTCAATAGCAATCTGTAACAAACTAATCTGTATCTGTAAAATAAGGGTCCTACCTGAAGCGAATCACAGAAATGATGCAACTCCTCCACTTTTTTTTATTTATAATATGGAAGTGGTAAACGAGCATGCAATCCAACTAATGGTAAGTGGTAACTGCCGCCCATGGTAGGAATATGAAGAATAATCGATTATTTAAAAAATCGATTATTTCAATTTTGATTAATGATCAAGATATAGATATTGTCGTTTTTTTTGGTCGTCAAGTAACTATTGACTAAAATCGATTTAAAAAAAAATCGATTTTTTTTTTGCAAAATCATCGATCTTAGCCCATGGACACTTGTAATTAACCCCAGATAAGATTAAAGTCTTACCTGCGGTTGCCTACAGATGCGTTGCTACTCCTGAGAACTCATTTGGAACGCCTCGGATGAGTATGTCTTCCTTGCCACACCCTTCAGTCCAGAACACAGCAACACTTAAGAATGCTGTTATTCTTGGTGATTACAAAGTTTTGTTGTTAGAACTTTTTGTGGTACGGCTACGGCTGCTTTACCACCTTACCTAGTTTTACTGAATAATAACAGAGTTTAACACTGTGTTCTTGTTTAGAGAGAAAGAAGAGAAGAACTTCTTCCTTAGTCTTCAAGAGTAGCAACGAATTTTTTATCTGAGGTAGGACTGTAATCTTATACATTATACTCGTAGATGTCCATTAGTAACACTATCCTTTTACCACCAAGAACTACATTCTCATTTGCTACTTTCAAAGAATATTATAAAAGTTATAATTTTGTACTATACACCCTTTTATACAAGTAAGCGATTTAAATGAGAATTTCAAGCACTGATCAGGGTTTTAATGAAAAGACAATATTGCCAACGGAGAAATAAATTAACGTATTCACGTTTAAGATACCTATGTAAAAATATAACCAAGTCAAGTAGTACGAAATACGAATTTCAACGTAAAGCTTCCCAAAATTCGTCGCCGAAATTCCAGGAATGATACAGCCAGCTCAGCTCAGCCTTTCCGCATAAATACCGGGCATTTCACGACTCGACTTGCACCGCAGGCTTGTCCAATGAGAGAGCATTGTGGTTAATAATGAAGAAGAAGGTTAAGTGTATGAGTTAGAGAAACAGGAGATGAAATAAGATAATGAAGAATAGTAATTTGTGTCTGAATCAGGTAATATGAAATCGAAGTTTTAAAACATTTAATTTAACGGAATACGAGTTAACGTACATCTAAATAATCGTTATCAAATGTAAAGGAGAAAGAAAAGAGAAAAAAATATTAATAATGGAGACCATTATATCAAAAACTGTTAAAGGACACAAAACATATCATCTTTTAATTTAACTATGTAACAGATAATATATTATGGTATTACATCTACATAATTACAAAAATAGTGAGACAAGATAATTACTTACACTTAACGCTGTAATAGAGCAATTCACATCGAAATACCAATCAAATAGACATACAAAAAGTGTAATTAATAGAAAATAACGAAGAATTTTAGCGAAAATATACAAGCAACTAAAAAGCTCTATCGAATATTTCAGTAGAAAACCAGACTAAATTCCTGGTAAAGTAGGAGCACCTCTCCGCGTCCTCGTAAATACCTGTGCAGATATTTCACGGCTAAGCACACTCGTCTTACTGCATGTTCGAATTAGTATGTTGAGAAGAACTTTAACTAGGATAGTCGTTAATTTGGTTTTAGATGATAAACCTATGACCGTTAAGTAAGTAAGTAAACGTTTTCTTTGTATTTTTTCATGTGAAAAATTTATAAGGTAGACTTGTTTGTTTGCGTGGCGATACTTAATGATTTATGTTTTTTTGGACTATTTGTTATTTGTTATACATTGTCGGATTTATTAAGTATGGAACACTAAGTAAATTAGGCGGGCTGCGATGTTAGTTCGACTTAGTACGCGGTCCTGTTCGTAGATGGCGTTATTTTAATTTTGCTATACATATATTCACCTAATTTCTGCCGCAATCTTTTCTTTTATGCACAGTACTTACACGAACACAATGTTTTACATCTGCCAGTTGTGCCGTGATGGCTTTTTTATAAGCATGCAGTCCACCCGAGTCAAGGGGCTACTACCGTTTTTGAACATTTGAAATCAATCCCAGGTAAGATCAGTCTGAGGTTAGCCACAGATTCGTTGCTATCTAAGGACTAATTTACCTCGTATAAGTATTTTCCCTTACTCTTTAGACCAGAACACTGCAGCACACTGCTGTTATCAGACCGCCAGGTGGTAAAACCAATGTAGTTCTACCAGGGAAGTACAACTGCCACACCTATTTCTAGCGTGAAGCGGTTCTTACGTTTCGGTGGAAGGGTGTGGTTGCCGGCTCACTTTTATATGAGGCGATCAATTAAGTGCTCGGGAGTAGCGACGCATCTGTGGTCGACTTCAGATGGGACCCCTGTTCTATATGAAATTGCTTACAAATATCCAAGGGCGGCAGTAACCACTTACCATCAGGTGGGCTGCTTGCTCGTTTGCTACTCCATATTTATAAAAAAAAACTTAATTGGAAGTGGTCTTTTCTGTGCATAAATATCTACAACAACAGATACTGTTACAATTCTTTGTCTTAACTCTCAACACAACATTAAATTTTAACGCTTAAAAATAACTTACTTAAGTTGTGTGGCGGTGGTACATCCCCGGTCGAAAAGTGCAATTAAGAGCGTTTCCGATCGAAAAACATTACCCTTCTGACGCGGTCGGGTAATAAGTTTATATCATTGCCACTCCTGCCATCCAAAATAAACTATGTAAGTCAGCCGGCAATTTCACTCTTTCACTGAAAGCTAACTGCTTTACAATAAAAATAGGTGTGGCGGTGTTAGTTGTACTACCTTTCAATATTACACCACCCAGATCTTCGACAAAGATACCGCTAGTTTCTCACGCAGAGCTAAAAGCTAATAAAGTTGAACCTAGTTACGTCATCCATCTTTGGTACTGTTGTCACAGTAAACACACCAAATAGGTTATATCATTATTTACAACCTCCACTTTGATAAAGCTGATTACGCCGTATGGGATTATCAAACAATAAACTTTTAGATTAATTAAAGTCAACAGTTTGACGCGTGTATCATGTTACTTCATTTAATTTTTGAGATAAAAGGAACGTAAGTACTCGTTTACTTATTTAAATGAGGATTTTCATCCTAAATACCTGACATTTTTTCATGGATTAAACGTAAGGTACTAATTTGACTTAACTGTTATGGATAATATTAATTAATGGATTTGAATTTTCAATTTTATTTATACATACGACGGAATCATCAAAAATACATAAAACGAACCTTGAAAAAACCATATGTGATTTATTTATGATGTCTTCTATCACCGCTCAAAACAAAAAAAAATGTAAAGGGAATGATTATTTAGATTGTAATACGTACTAAAGAATTCTAACTCCATAGATCACGAACACTGACATGAAATCGCAGTAATTGTCCAACTGTCAATGTTATCAAAAATACAGTATAATTATTAAATAACAGTATAATTTAGTCCTGACGGCTTTTATAACGAGGTGGGCGGAACCAAACGTAATTGCAGTTTGCCTGACAAAAGAGGTGGATGGGCAATTTAGGAAATAAGTTTCTTGGTATTATTTATATAATGTATGAAATTTTACCGTAATGGTATTGAATATTTTAATTTTATTGCATCTTCATACTTGTTTTAGACCTGGCTTATGACAGATTCTATTCTAAATATTTTTTATTAGGTAGATGGGTCATGTATGTAGTTAGTAAGCGATTCAACTTAGTCCGCATGTTTGACCGACTGACAAAAAAAATTCTCATCGTGGAATTAGTTTGTATATTTTTCATTTAGTCAATACATCTTTAAAGATACGTGTATTGTTTGTATTTTTTATTGTCAGTCAATGTAAGTCATACGTATTTATCATTATAATTATTAAAGATCAGGTAGCGTACATATAAATCAGGTAAGTACATATAAATTTCTTTCCTTGCGTTCGATAAAGAAGTTCAATCAATAAATGAAACCACAACAAACATGTTTCAAAGCAGAAATTTCCAGGTAAAATCGATTCAAGTTATCAATTATTCCACTCAAAATTTAACTAAAATAGACGTAGTTGTAGCCGTAAACTCCGATACCGATCGAAGAATCCTTAAATAAAATATTGAAAGTTAATTAGAGGGAAACGTTGATAGTGATACATTTAATTAATAAAATGACAGGGCTACGGTATCTATAATTGGACTGAAATTTCCGGTCTCAAATGGAGCAGTGGATAATACACCACCATTTCAATGTATCTATTTATCATACACACTAAACGGGCGGAATCTATTTAGGACTTGCCAAGACGGAATGACGCCGATCAATTAGGTAAAACCAAAAGTAACAAGAGAATTTGTATGCAAACAGTACTACAAGCAGATTTTAAACAGTGATTTTTAGGAGATATACTACATACTAGAATACGTTAAAATGAAGACGCCTTGTTCTCAAAGGTTTTGAAATTGGTATAAAATTTCAACGTACCTATATACAAAATACTGCGGTTACAAATAATATACAAGCTTGCTGATAGATATCTTATTTAAATGTTAATATATCATTTTACGGTCGAATTACTAGATGAGGTGTTTTATGTGTATTACTAAAGTGAATTCTACTAATTAAACTTCATAATAAATTGTACTAACGTTCATGCTCAATTATATTTTACTAACTTTGGCATAATTTATTTGTGTTATTTGGTATGCATTTCTATAAAAGTCACTAAAGTCTATCTATCTATAGCATGAATTAGTTACTCAAAGTAATAAGCTACTCGTAAAAACATTCAGGTCACGAAGCGTGGCTTCCAACTTCAATTTGTATTATACATGAAGTGCATGATCGGTGTACACTTTCAGAATTGCTGAATGATATTGTCATTGTTGTTGTAGATGTTTTATTATGAAGTCTCTTATTTCTACTATTTTTCTATATATAGAAGAATAGTCTTCTATATTTGGCCAAAGTGCTTCTGACAAGTTACGTAAGATTAAGAATCCTATGAAAGAAATTATTTAGATATAACTTTAGTATGAACATAAACATATAAATGTCCCAAATTCTTCTTTCTACATCGAAGCAAATAGGAAATAGGAAAAAATCAAATAGCAAATAGAAAAAAAATGGGCTGGAATATGAGTAAATCTTCAGCATCAGGCTTTTCATGCAACTAAGCTGAGTTGCATGAAAAGCCTTTTCTTCTCATTTTCAGGTGATCACCGATTTTTCAGTCTTTGATTTTCTTACTTATCAATGCACAATCAGTACAATCTTACTTTTAAATGCGAAAGAATACATAGGATATACGTGTATTTGTTACTATTTTACGCAAAACTTACAGGTTTGATTTGAAACTTGGCCAACGAATAGTTTATATCTTAAATATATAAGATGCTCATTATAATGGTAAACGTGAGAGAAACGGGCGGAACCAGAGATATAAGCTTGTGGATAATATTAAAATAATGTTTACTTTGTTTTATAATTGCTTGACGATCCGCGTGCCGGAGCGGTCATCATACCGCAGTCTGACACGCAGTGAGTCCCGGGTTCGATTCCCGCCCAGATAGAAATGTGAATGATGAGTTTATATTTCTGTTCTGGGTCTGGGTGTTTGTATGTTTGTCCATGGCACCCATGGGACAGGAGAGAATCCTACTGTGGGGCTATGAGTGTAGAAAGCGTTTATGTTTATGTTTATAATAAAATATAAAAATATGTTTTGTCAAAAATTGTATAAGGTAAGCCTATACTGACACACAAATTTTGTAAAATATTCGTTATTTATATAATTGCTATGGTGGTGATTTGAATTACCACTATAATTAATAATTGCAGCCTGTAATACAATCTTGATAGTAAATATAGGTAATTACGTATTACAGTTCGTTAATTGAGATAATTATTAGTCAGTAATAATTAATCTACCCATAATAGTTCCTTAATCATACTTTTTAAAAGAGCTAAATATGCCTAAAATAGACCAAATAGAAAGAGTGTTCACAGTGTAGACGATGCACTTGCTTTTAGTCAACTTATTCTAGTCACGGAATAAGGTACTCTCCAGCTTCATCTTATATTATGCAGTAGACCAGATCGGTATACACTATTGCAATTCCGGAGTTGACAATAATTTAAATTCCTGTACATTTGGAGTGCCTCAGATGATAACCATTTTGACGCAAAGTTGTTTAAATTAGATGCATTTTAATTTTTATCCGTTTTCAAAAGTTATATATTTGGCTGTATGTATTTTGCTTTATTATTTCAAAAGTTGTCGGACTCACCTATGAATGTTTTATTTAAAATTTAGTAAAAAAATGATTCACGTAAGGTTACTTAGAGTTTTTTTTATGTGTTATACTATGAACGACAACATACTAACTGATACATAGATAGAAAATTAACTGAAATTATTTGCTGAAATCCGGTGAAGCTATTATAACACATACAGATTCCAGTCACGTGGTAGCGCAGTAACAGCGCTGTTGAATACGAATGTACTAGCTATGTCTCAATTTGTTATGCATGGACGATGCAACTATAGTTTAGCTGGACTAGAAGTGAAGGATGAAACTTCTATTCCATTATCATCAGAAAATGTTCCTTTGAGATATTTCCGATGTCTTTCTAAAGAAACAAATGAAAATTACTATAAGGGCTGATGATACGGCTAAAAACTGACATGGAAAAGCAGTAAAACTTGATCAGCCAAGAAGATTCTCGAATTATTACCATGTCATCATCGTCATCGGCCTGCATCGGTCCACTGCTGGACATAGGCCTCTCCCAAGGCGCGTCACTGAGCTCGATCTTCGGGTCACCTCATCCAGTTACTTCCCGCCGCCCTTATTACAATCTCCCGACCATGTTCAAATGTAGCATTTAAACACTATGAGGATAGTAAATGTTACCAATCAAAGTACTGTAGATCCATATGAAGAAGTGATTCTGCTAAAACGGATAAATAAATGGATCATCTATGTTATTAAGATAATTATTAGAGTAAGCTTTTCTTAACAATGTGAAAAGTAAGTTCAAATTTGTTTACGTCTCAGAATCCTATTACGTGGCCTTTTCACCTAATATTATACATACCCGAGCGGCCCTCATTATGCGAGGTCATCCCAAAAAACAAGGTGGAAAATGTCCGCTGAAAGCAGATGAAGCTATTCCGGAGCGTTCGGGGCGCGCGTTGAATACAAATGTTTGGATGGATCAGCTCGTACTCGGTGTATGCATGGACAATAGCTGCGGGTTTGGCGCTTTTAATAATGTTTTTGATGTGGAACGTCGGTGTTTTAGAGCTATCGTGAAGTAAAATTTATTTTTTCACAGAATACAGATAATTTGTTTTTTTAAAGTTGGTATAACTTTTTTTGATTCGACTCCAAAAGCAACAGTGCCACACTTATTCCTGCCAAATAATCACCATATTGGGCAATGCTGTATTCTGGTCCAAATGGAGGGAAACATACTTATCCGAGGCGGTTCAACTCAATCCTCAGGAGTAACAACACAACTGTGGCTAACCTCAGCTATGGCTCTGGTCTAATGGACTTCTTTTATTCATATTATAAAAAAAAAGTTTTAAATGTTTTTATTCATTCATTAGTAATCGCAAATATATGTTCAACTCCAATTGACTTATTATACCATATGTAAGTTATATGTAAGAGAAAATACTGTATACAGTTACGTAGTGAAAAGAACTTTTAAAATTTCAGACTTTTTGTAGCATTACAGATCACATAATAAACTGAAAATAAGTAGACATAAAAAAATAACAAGGTATTATTTGAAGTTGGATCTCAGTAACAAATGAAATTGGTAAATAAATAAACAACATGGAGTATAAAAGCAATCATCTGACTTGGGCTGTTACGGAAACTAAACACGTCTTAGATATAATGAATACAATCGCATTATTAGATGTTCCTTTTTGACCTCAAGCGGCTTAAGATGGACCCTAATGAAATATGTATAGATCCACTGTTTGTTTATCTAAGAAAATGGTCTGAAGGTTTATGGTTATTGACCAAGTAATATATATGTTTTCATACACTTTCGTAGCCGTGTTTATATTGTATTTGTGTCAGAAATTTGTTTTCATGAATAAACACTCAAACGAATACACTTGTTACACCCACAGTAGGATTTTCTCCTGTATACACAAACACCCAGACCCAGAACCGAAATCTTAACTCGTCATTCATTTTTCTGTCTGGTCGGGGACCGAACCCGGGACCCACTGGGTGTGAGACCGGTATGGTGACCGCTCCGCCACGCTCGTCGCCATAAATGCTACCTCAAATTAAAAATTCCTCTAAATTAATTTCGATTTAAAGAATATAACGTTTCTTCAGTATAAACATAACCTAAATATTTAATGACAACAAATATAAAAATATAAACCTTCACATGTATGTACTAAACAATATATGCCAGTCTGTCATCTTCGTCCGAATATCAATTTCGTGTTTTTACGAAAATCAACGTGAAACAGGCGTTCCTCCAGGGAGATGAGTATGAACAAAAATATCAAATAATACAAAGGGAAAACTTGCAAAAAAATCAACTTTTCTTAGAACGAGTAACCATGGGAAAACTAATTCAATCACGCTAGTGTGTTCTCCCTCTGGAGTCAACTTTGGGGTGAAATTTCTTTCTTCCTGAAGTTTCGTGATATCAATTGATACAAATCGCTGTGGGGCTGGATGAGGTAAGAAAATAATCTTTGTGATTTATTGCGTACTTACCTAATGATGTGAAAAGTTGCTTCCATAGTTTATTAGGTCGGTGGTAGAACTCTCCCTGTACGTTTTGTCTACGGGATTATCGTTACGCCTCACTTTTAAATAGTGATTTAACTTTGTCATGCTCGGTAGAAGACCGACGTATTTACTGCAGTGTTTATATTTCAAGTAATATTTCATACATTCTTGGCTTTTGTTTTAAATTTAAATGTGTTATAATATAAAACAGAAATCGATAATATTCGTTTCACAATTATGCTAGTCCCTAGCACAATTTTTAAAGTCGTAACCAGAATGTTTTTATAAAAGGCAATAAAGACTTTTTGTCGAAAGTAAAAAAAGTCGAAGTAGGCTTCTGGATTTTATGTCCATATTAGAATTAAGACATGTCAATACGTTTCTTTTAAGAACAAAAGGATAAGTAATTAGATAAAATAAAAAATGTAACTGAGAAAGTGAAAATGTATGTGTAAGAATAATTTGATTTCATATATTGCATCCTAAGTAGAAACGAAATTGAGGAAAAACACCAAAATCACATTCTGTTCAATAAAAACTACACAAATATATTGCAACGTCAGACTTGTACCTGTGTAAGATTATCCGGGTCAACTGCTTTGGGGCGGTGTGCAAATAAATTATCCTCCATCGGATATCCGTACTTTAACCGCCTGGCCCATGACGTGGCTGGGAAGTTATTTGCTTTGAAAGAGGTTTAAAAACCCCATGATAGGAAAAAGTAAGTAGCTCTCAAAGAATAAATAAGTACTTTATTTTTGTTTTATTAAGTTAATTAATACGCCAGATGGTAGAAACAATGTAGTTCGACCGGGGAAGTACCACCGCCACACCTATTTCTAGCGTGAAGCAGTTCTTGCATTTCAATAAAAGGGTGTGGTTGCCGGCTTTTATATGAGGCGAGCATCTCAGTCCTCGGGAGTAGCAACGCATCTGTTGTTGACTTTAGATAGAACCCCTGTTTTATATGAAGTTATTAACAAATTTCTATGGGCAGCAGTAACCACTTACCACCAGGTGGGCTACTTGCTCGTTTGCTATTTCATATTTATAAAAAATAAAATATTATGTTATTGGCTCGCAGTGACGCTATCGTTATTTCTGGCTCCTAGCAGAAGTGTTTAGCATTTTTTTTATAATATGGAAGTTTTTTTTTTTATAAATATGACAAACAATTTATAAGTGGCAAACGACTTGCAACCGAGGTGAGCAGTATATGGTAGTACCATATATCCGTAATCAGTCCCGATAAGATCAGATTCATACCTCTAAAAATGCTAGAAATCTTTGTAGTTCAACTTTCCCACCACACCTATTTCTGCCTAATAACAACAGTGATATGCGCTGATGTGTGCAGTTTTGAAGGATTTGGTGAGGATTTTGTGACGATGTATTTATCCGAAGCTTTACAACTCAATTCTTAACTCAACAGCAATACATCTGTGGCTAAACGCAGGTAAGACGGATCTAATCTGGGGTTGATTGCGGTATCGATGGACGAAGTAGCCATTTACCATCAGGTAGACTGCACGCTCGTTTGCTCCTTTTACTAAAATAAAATATTCATTGTATTACACTGTACATGATTAGAGAAATAAGTATAAATATGTACATAATAAATTGAAGTTTACTCAAATCGGGCCAAAAATCCTAATACTGAAATAGTCTTTCTGCGACTTGTATAAACATTTTTTAAGATCATAAGGGACGCTAGTTAAACCCTGCTTTACTAATATAAGTAACTATAATTTATAAGGCAACACATTTTTATCTGAATTAGAATACTAAGAAAACATAATATTGATAACTTACAAATGATACAAAGGGAAAGAATCGAATTTAAAAATTACCGATATCACAGAAAAGAGGCTCATCTACAATTCAGATGAAAACCTGATTGTTTACGAAACATTTCATAATGCAATCGACTGTAGTTAAATCACGTTTTTATCTTGAAACAATATTTTGTATTGGCTTAGCAGAAGCGCCCGCGAAATGAAAAAATATACATACTTCAGATTTTGTATCGAATTCCACTCGGGATCGCAAGACACATTTGCATAATGGAAACGATTTTGATCCTTATGTTGCTTCATTTAAGACTGGATACGATCGCAATATTGTATTTGTTCCAAATATTGATACAAAATTTGCTATCAGCGACATAAGCGACATTCGTATTTCAGACTTTGGACATAGAGCTGATGGTGGTAGCATTCGAGACGTTGTATTCCAGATGGATGCCAGATACAAGTCTCCCGATGAATGGGAAATTAGATCGTGGAACGCGAGTGGAAGCGGTATTATAATAGATAGGATTTTCTTATGAACGCAGCAAAATATTTCTTCTGTTCCAATCCTCTTTTGTTTTACGATCAGGAAACAATTGAAACACCGTCATTACACATTTGCAAAACTTCGATTTTAATAAAATAAATTGTGTAATATTATTGTCTCATAATTTATGGCTATAAATTATGGCTAATACCTTACAAATTTATAGACACAACAAGTATAGAACATAAGAACATAAGATAAATAAATTCTTGCGTTTCAGTGGGAGGGAGTGGATCCCGGCTCATTTCCATATGAGGCGACCATTAGTCCTCAGAAATAACAACGCATCTGTACATACTTTAGATAGAACACTTGTTATTTATGGAATTGCCTAAAGATGTCCATGTGCGACAGCGATCACTTACCATCAGATGGATTGCACGCTCGATTGCTACTTTTATTTTGTAAATATTATAAACGCGAAAGTTTGTAATTAGATATGAAACAGTTTGAAAATACAGGATACAGGTAGTGATACGAAAAAGAAAAACGAATTATATGTAAAGATTACTCTATCACTAGCGCCTGTTATCAAATTTTCCTCGAAACCGAAATTTCGCCCTGACTACGATCGATGGATTTGAAATATCGGCAACAAAGAAATAAAAACTGTGTATCGTGTTAAAATAATGTGAAAATAAAAAATAAATGTGCCTTTTACGTAACGGATACTTTTATAGTCTTAATCTAACTAAATTTGAATAAAAAAATATCGTACGGCAAAGTTCAATATTTTTCGAACTAGACTATTACCGCAGCTCTGCCTGCTTCTATTAGGCTCATTACGGAAATGAATATCAAATGTGTTCCAGGTCAAAAACTATATATGCGCCAAAATGCAATGAAATCAATAAGTAGATTTTGCGTGAACAAACACTCATACATTCTCATAAACTTTTGTATTTATATTATTAGTGAGATTAATATATACGTATTTTTAAAATTCTATTTATTTAAGAGTAGTTTTTATTATTGCAAAACAAACTAAAATTGGAAGTTAAATATGGGATACCGTAATCTCGAAGCAGAATATTAATCTTCTATTACTGGCTGGCTTCGGATAAAAATACATTTCGTTCAGGGGGATTACAGTTCAGTGGGCCAGAGCCAATATTAAATATTCTTTTCCTCGAATGGTAAATCTTCAGGTCGACTGAATTTACTGTATAGACATAGAGTATTTAATAAAGTGAGAACTAGTATTATTAACTTTAGAAACAAAATTTTATATTAGACATTGACTGCAAACATTAAAGTGTCTATTTGTCTGTTGAGTAATCTGACCGGTATTTTTTGCGTGAAAATGTATCAAACAGACATACATATTTATTTTATTTTCTTAGAATATCTTATATGTATTCATGAGAGAAACAGTTCTTTCATAGTTGATCAATATAATAATTTTTCATAAACGTTTTCATTTGAAACAAATTTCGAGCACCAAATCCTGCTTATTGCCTGTTAAGTAACAGATATTAAACTGGGTCTAAATCTTTGTGAACTTCAAAAACCCCGCTAGATTGACCACTAATTCGTATTTTAGAGATATAAAGAAGAACTTACTATTAGTTAGTTGAGGGTGAGAACTTGCAGTTTGCCTTATCACCACCGTCACACCTATTTCTGCCTAATAACAGCAGTTTGTAAACCTAAGTTCTAGTCTGAGGAGTCTAGAGTCTAGTAAAGGAGACATACTAATCCAAGGCGTTCCAACTTGAAAACCAAGTGACCAAGGGGTAACAATGTATCTGTTACCAACCTCGTGTACACCTCTTATCTTGGATTGATTAGAGATTTTCGTAGGTGGCAGTGGCTGCATACAATCAGCTAGACTACATGTTCGTTTGCTACTTCGATAGAATTCAAGAAATATTGTTACACAAATTTTACGAGACATTATTATATTTCGCTTCTACGTTAACATTTAAACGGTGAAAATTCAATGTCGTAAGAATTCTCTAGAGAGCGCATCATCCTATAGAGAGCGTATAAGAATTAACAATGACAAATGGAAATTCATGTTGTGTCCCTTATTTGTAAGTCTTCTCACTTTTATCTTTAAGTAAAGTTTTATCATCGTCTTTTATAATATGTTGGTGACTTCTATCGACTAAGTCAATATACAATGTACCAAGCCTATTTCTATACTAGAGAGTTAATTTGCAGTGATATTTTGAATGCTACGAGTATTTGTACCAAGTTTATCTAGCATAAAAGTTTGGTGTGTATATATGGATAAAAAAATAGTTAAACCCATGAAAATTGTTTCAGCATCTGTATCATTATTCAAGATATTCAGAATATAAGAGAATTATATCTTTCAATCTTTTTTAAACTTAACCATGAATTACAATTCCACCCAACATTTAGCACTCCCTTTAAATATAACTAACTTTAGAATAACTTTAACAATAACTATAATATATAACTTTAAGATTTGAATACCACCAAAATAACAAACATTTGTTTTATTTTTAGTTAAAGACTATTTTTAGTTAGTACATACCTACATTCGTTTCCACGTCACACATAAAATCCACGCGTTCCGCCAAAAATCTCAAAAATATCTACATGATTTTAACTTAATTTTAACGCTATAATTGAAACTCATCAAAAACATTCAAGAACCCATTAATTTCTGCGCCAGCCACCGTAGTACAAGCAGGTGTAATTACTCCACGTTTGGCGACGTGACGCGCCAAGCGAGTTCTAATCCTTAGTTCTAATTCATTAGATTGTCGACGCGGGAAATCGTGTTCAATCGATTTAGGTACTAATGTTTTCTCAGGGCGTACTTATTCTGATATTACGTTTAATTGGAATGTTTAAATGTTATAGATGAGCGCGTAGGCTAGGAATGAAATGTCGAATACGCTGCGACTTTTGCAAGTAGTCTACCAAAACTCGAAACAGAAACAGATAAGTCGTCGTAACTTCACTGTAGAAGAAGAATGTTTGAGTTGTAGAGACTAAGTAACTAATTTCTCAGACTTTAATGTAATGATCAGTTCTGCTTATTTTACTTTTACTATTACAATTTTTTTATATAATTATTTTTGATGTTAATAATTTAATATTTCCTGCAATATCGTTTCGACATAGATTTTATTAGCTAGAATAAGATTGAACGGCGAATGCAGTGTGAACGCGGCAATTACCTCAAGAGCACCATGTCACATATCCTGCTAACACTACACGGAGTAGGGATGGGACAACTATTGACTTATCGATATATTTTTTCTTGTTATCGATGATATTGTATCGTGTTACTAATACATATAACGGTTACGCACGATATTTTATCATTTTGCGATAATACAAGTTTAAAATACATTTTATCGATATAAGTTTATCTCAAATAAAACTATGAAACCTAAATATAAATTGTTCTTCAAAGTCAGCGTAAACGATTCTTACAATGTTGGATTTTTTTAGACAACCTTAGCTACTTAGGTTGGTAGTATACTGATGTCTTAATGAACTGGCAATAATTAATTAAAACTACAAAAATAATGTTATGTACCTAAGTTAACTCATTATTTTCTCGCTGTTGAGCAAGAGTTTCCTCGCGGAGTTTGAGCGAGACTTAGTGACTGGTCAAGTGCAAATTAGTGAACTTTAAACACGTTTGAGATCTTTTTAAGGACACCCGAGTCTTTAAGATTTATTAGGTAGACTGTATGCTCGTTCGCGATTGTGGTGTAATATTTTTTCGGAATATATAAAAAACACCTTCAAAAACACGAATAGAATATTCCAGAACCATTCTATTCAAATACATCTGTACAGTCCTATTAATATGAGAATTCATCATCCTGTCTAACCTAAAACAATTCTTGTAGTCCTCCAAAATATATCGACAAGATTATCACATTATGAAAAGCCCTCACTACTTAAGAATTTCCAATATTTGGTGTTCGCGTTCAATTAGTTCTCACGCATAAGCGACGTTTCACGCATGACTATAATTTCTAATTGCAATAAACTTCAACGTCGAAGTGCTAAGAATACCAATATGAAATAAATAATAACACCGAATATTATTTGTTAAAAGGAAAAAAGTGTTGCATATAAATAGAGTATTAAGTAATGTAGTAAATTTGTTTAAAAATATTTTGTTTGTGTTGTTTTGTTAGTAAAATTGTTATACAAGAACTATCTTTACTAATAATATAAAGCAATAGAGTTTGTTTGGTTGAACGCTCTCAACTAATCTCAGGAACTATTGGTTCGAATTGAAAAAAATATTTTTGTGTTGAATAGTAAATTTATCCAGGAAGGCTATATAATATTACGCTACGTTTGTTTCTTTGTTAATAGATTGTTTTCTTATAAACGCGGGTGAAACTGCGTGGCACAGTTAGTTAAATATATCACAAAAACAAAATCATAAATAGTCAGCAACTGATGATTTTATAAAAAGCTATTGAGAAAATCCGGCCGGAGCTGGTGAATAGGAAGGGCGTGGTATTGCACCATGACAACGCCAGACCGCACTCATCTTTAGCCACGCAGCAAAAATTGAGAGAGCTTGGCTGAGATGTGTTGATGCATCCTGCGCATGGCCCTGACCTTGCGTCATCAGATTTCTACCTGTTTTGTTCATTGCAGAACTCTTTAGGAAACATTAAGCTAACCTCAAAAGAACACTGTGAACACTACCTGTCACATTTTTTAAATCAAAAGTCTAAAAATTTCTACAAGAATGAGATCATGGCACTACCCAAAAGATGGCAACAAGTCATCGATCAAAACGGCACATACATATTATAAATAAATAAAAAACTATACCTAAAAAATACATTTTCCTTTTTATGAAAAATACGAAAATACTTTTGCCCCGACATATTACTATGTAATATTTATGTACTAAACCAAAATATATTTCA
>DWNE01002981.1:0-17593 GCA_018249875.1 Cecropterus toxeus | reverse complement strand
AACGCAAGAACTGCTTCACGCTGGAAATAGGTGTGGCGGTGGCACTTCCCCGGTCGAACTACATTGGTTCTACCACCGGTTAAATTATATATAGGTAACAAATAATACTTATATTTATTTTTTCATACGCTTTTTATGTACGAAATTCATTTAGATAAGACACATTTTGGTAACGTTTTAAATTTTTTGTTTCATTTTTAAGACAATCTCGAATTCAGCGAATCGGTGACAAACACATTTTTTTTGTCATTTTTGTGTATTATCCATCTAAATAGTGTCCTGTATTTATATGTATCAAATTACCAGCTAAGCGATCATTTGATGCTGCGATTCTGCCAGTGAAAAAGCTGCCATATCATAAGCCAAACAAAAAATTATAAATAAACCAAAGAAAGTTAAATGAATCGGGGCAAACCAAAATTATTCATGCCAATGATCATGAGATCGCTTGTGCATATGTCTCGAATGCTTTGAATATAATTCTAAAATGCACTGAGAATGATTCAAATGGTTATATTTTAGGTACGGTTGTGTCAATTACCTGATCGCCTGTGGTCACCGTAGTTTTGACCTCTTGCGTTAGTACCCTCTGCTCCTGTCTGGTCGCAGACGACGTTAGCGTGTGCGCGACAGTTTTCTCCTCCATCTGCTGCGTTTTCGCTTTCGTGTCCAGGTCGTGGTGTGTGGTCGCCGTCCGAGTGGTGACCGCCCGCGCCGTCACGTACGGACTCTTCGTTTCCATCGGCTCTAGGCTTTCCGCCTACGGTTAAGGGTTAGGCTAGCATGCTTTTACTATTTACATGGTAAACGAATCTAGCTAACACTGAAGTTACTACGGAAGCTTTCGAAGCTTGTATGATAAAACAAAAAATTGGCCACACACATTTTTAAAAATGAAATGAAAATTGATTAAAAAAATAAAAAGAAAACTAAAAATTATAAAAATAAAAATGAAACGACAATTAATTCAAAGGGTGGCGTCTTGTTATGCCAGTTACTGGAATAAAACGAAAAGTATGAAACGAACCTTATTCGTGTGAGTGGAAAACGTGACCTCGCCCGTGCCTAAGTTCTCGACTTCCTGCTCGACGTTATGCGTGACGCCTTCGTCGTTCTTCGTGAGGAGTTGCTTCGTCGTGGTTTTCACCACTACGGGGGGTGTTGGCGTTTTCTTAGACCGCTGTGAAATTGGGATCTTTGAGGACAGAGGGGTGGTGGAAGACACGTAGCCCTGATGCCTAATGTGCTCGCTCGTCGTGTATTCGGTGAACGTCTTGGGCTCGTCACCTCTCGCTGGGCTCTCGTCCTTGCCGAACGTTGAGAACTTGTGCGTATTCACTGTTTGGATGTCAATGTTCGCCGGTAGATCTTGCGTTTCCTTTTCGATTGTGTAATTACCACTCTTATCTTCGAAGTGAGAGGGGTCGATTTGTGAATAGTGCAATATCAGTTGTCCTGTGACGGGATCTCTGACAGCGGTGCTGGGATCGATATCACCTGTATCTGGATCGATATCGCCATACTCCGTCTTTATTCTTCCAGTGACCGGGTCTATTTTGCCGGATAGTGTCATCGTTTGTGTCACAGTTGTTCGAGCGCCTTTTAGCCTTGGATCGTCTGGATCGACATCGATGGTTTCTCCGGTGATCGGATCGATAATTTGATACACGTAGACCGTCTTCGTTGTGATTATTCTGCCGGTAGTTTCGTCGATTGTGCATTCTTTTGGATCGATCTCCTTAACGCGTCCTTTGTCATCTTTCTGGGTGATAATGTAGATCTTCACAATGATCAGCTTGCCAGTGCGTGGGTCAATCTTGCCCACTTTAGTGTAGATTTCTCCAGTGCCTGGATCCACTTGTGACGCGGAGTAGAGAGGTTCATTGTTTTCGTCAACATCACCGGTTGCTGTGTATATCTGTCCGTTAACTGGATCGACTTTAATAAGTGCTTTATCAATATCAGTTGTTCTAGAAATAGTACCAGTTTTCGGGTCGAGACGTCCGTAAATTGTAATGATGTATCCAGTGTTCGGGTCAATTTGTCCAGCTGTGTACAGAGTTTCACCAGTTTGTGGATCTTTAGGCCCAGCGATCCAGATCTGGTTAGTCTTCGGATCAACTTTAACGTTACTGGGATCGTTGGAAACAATTTGTTTTCCAGAAACAGGGTCAACTTTCGTCTGAATGATTCGCAGGCAGATTAACCTGCCGATGTCCTTATCAGGTTTGCCTGATTTTGGATTGACTTGTCCCGTACGAAGCAAGAATTGTCCGGTAACAGGATCCACTTTAAGATCCTTGCTTTCGAATTTACCCGTCTTCGGATCGTTATACGTAACAGTGCCTTTGACCAAATCAATTTGTCCATATTTGGTATCAATCTTGTTGTTATCTGGATTGAGCAATCCAGTACTGCTTTCAATAGCCGAATGTTTAGGCTCGATGACTCCCTTTTTCGAGTCTAACTTTCCAACAAATGTAGTCACTTCCACTACTGGGTCAATATGGCTTCCTACTACAAGCACAGTACCGAGCTTAGGATCAATTTTGCCTGTTTTTGGATCAGCTACACCTGTAACTGTAATCTGGCCATTGTTTTCATCAATATTAACAGGTTTAGTGTCTTGTGCTCCTGATGTGTCTGTAACGAATATTACTCCGTTTGTAGGATCGATTACACCATATTTAGTCGATATATGACCAGTATCGGCATCAACCTTTCCTTTAGTATGTTCTACATGACCATTTTCGATATTAACTTTAGATGTTCTGGGATCAATGGGACCAGTAATGGTGGTTATTTCCACAACTGGGTCATCTTGTTTCGCTACACTTAAAATCATTCCTAAATTAGGATCAACCTTTCCTGTTTTCGGATCAATGGCTCCTGAATTGATGAATATTTGTCCAGTTTCGGCAAGAATTGCACCATCCTTTGTTTGTTTCTGTCCGGAAGGATCGGTAATTACAATATTGCCCTTATGAGAATCAATTACACCGTACTTTGTTTCAATCATGCCATTCGGATCGAGTACACCGGTGATGTGTTCCACTTCAGCTGTATGGAAATCAGGTTTCTTAGTCTTGGGGTCGACTTTCGTGAAGATAACCATGATTTTAACGATCTTCTTCCTAGGCGGTTCTGGAGGTGCTGTAGTAGGTTTGGTCAGAGACGCCCTAGAGGTTGGAGTAGAAACTGGAGACGCCTTTTGAGCTTGGCTGATGACGATAGGCGATGAAGTACGAACGGGAGATTGCAATGGCGTTTGAATTGGTGTCGGTGTTGGGGTCTTTGCGGGTGACGGGGTCTGTCTCACTGGGGAGATGCTAGCTCTCTGAGAAACTGGCGCTACTTTAGACAACACATTCTGCTTATCAACAATAGTCAACTGTTGAGCGAATGAGGGATCTACTTTGCCAGTCTTAGGGTCTACTACAGCGGAAGTCACTAGGATGTTTCCTGTCTTAGGATCAATTTCAGCTTGTTTAAGTTCTTGTTTGCCAGTGACTGGATCCTTGTACAGTATTTGACCAGATTTAGGATCAATAATGCCGAAGTCTGTGTGTATTTTGCCGTCTTCGGCGCTGACGTATCCCTTTGAAGCATCAACCGTTCCGGCGCCTGCATCAATAGTTTTCGTCTTCGGGTCAAACTTGCTTGTAACAATTACAAGACGAATCTCACCTCTAGACGGTGGTTTAGCGTGGGGTACCGCAGGTTTATTGATGATACTATACTGCTGAGCTAAGGCAGGATCGACCTTGCCTGTCTTGGGGTCAACCACTTGGCTAGTTATAAGCAGATGACCTGTTGCAGGATCGACTTGAGCTTTCTTAATTTCCTTCTTACCAGTCTTAGGGTCTGTAATAGTAATTTCTCCAGTGGCAGGATCAATGGAACACAGATCCGTGCGTACTTTACCGTCAGGGTCAACGGTTCCACTGACTGTGTCGACAGTTCCTTGACTTGGGTCGATTTTCTTGGTCCTCGGGTCATATTTAGTCGTTATAATCACGAGGTGGACTTCACGTTCAACTGGCTTTATATTCTTGTCAATAATGCTGATTTGTTGAGCTAAAGACGTGTCAACCTTTCCTGTCTTCGGGTCAACGACATTATTAGTGACAATGAGATGTCCCGTCTTAGGATCCGCACTGGCATATTTATATTCTTCAGCGCCAGTAATAGAATCGATTAGCTCGAGTTTGCCCGTCTTGGGATCAATAATTCCGAAGTTGCTGTGAACTCTTCCATCGGTAGCGACAATCCCTCGAGATGTCTCCACGTAACCGTTAGGGTTATCCAGTTTTTTATATTTCGGATCATACTTGTTAGTGATTATCACAAGCTCTACATCTTTGCCAGGCACAGGCTTGAACGTGTCTTTGGGTTTATTGACGATAGTGAACTGCTGTCCTAGAGTTGGATCGCTTTGACCAGTGGTTGGATCAATAACACCCGATGTCAGCAGCATATTGCCAGTTTTGGGATCAACGGTAGCTTTCTTAACCTCCTGCTTTCCGGAGACGGGGTCTGTGATTATAATATGACCATTGCTCGGATCAAAAACGCCAAATTCAGTATGAACTTTGTCGTCGTCGTCAATTTTTCCAGGAATAGAGTTGACATGAGCATTGGTAAGATCCAACTTTTTGCTTTTCGGGTCATATTTGGCTGTAACGATGACTAAGTTAACTTGTCTCATTTGCATAGTATCTGGTGCATCTTTACCGGCGTAAGATATGTGTTGAGCAAGAGATGAATCGACTTTACCGGTCTTAGGGTCAATAACCCCTGATGTGACAAGGAAACTTCCATTCTTGAGATCGATTGTTGCCTGCTTGGAATCACGTTTTCCTGTTTTGGGGTCAGTGAAGTAAACCTTTTTAGTATTTGGATCTAAAATACCGAAATTTGTATGAACTTTTCCATCCTTATCACTGATGATAGCTGGCGATGTTTCGATGAAGCCATTTGGATTATCAAGCTTCTTGTTCTTTGAGTCATATTTTCCTGTGATAGCCACGACTTGGATTTCTTTGCCTGGCACTGAGGCGAACGTAGCTGTTGGTTTATCTACAATGCTGTACTGCTGGCCTAAACCTGTATCTAGTTGGCCAGTCCTTGGGTCAACAACACCAGATAGCAAGAGAATATTTCCTGTTTTAGGATCAACTGTCGCATGTTTAATTTCTTGTTTACCAGTCTTAGTGTCAGTGACTTGAATATCGCCCGTCCTTGGATCAATTACTCCATATTCGCTGTAAATCTTACCATCGGCACCACTAAGCACTCCTTTAATCGAATCCACGTGAGCGAATGACGGATCGAATTTTTTACTCTTCAGATCGTATTTGCTTGTAATAACTACAAGTCTAACTTCTCTGTTCGCTTTAGTAGCGTCCTTTTCTACAATGCTAAACTGTTGACCAAGAGACAAGTCAACTTTTCCAGACTTAGGATCGAGAACGCCTGTTGTGACTAAGAGGTTTCCAGTCTTCTGATCAACATACGCTTGTTTTGGATCCTGCTTGCCTGTTTTAGGATCAACGTAGTTGATTTTTCCAGATTTGGGATCAATCTGGCCATAGTTGGAATTGACCGTACCATCTGGTGCAACAATGGCCTTAGACACTTCGACGTGTCCGTGGGACGCATCCAATTTCTTGTGTTTTCCGTCGTATTTTCCAGTAATTACCACCAGATCTACTTCCCTTCCAGGTTTAGCACCAACTTTGTCTTCGGCCTTCTCAACGAAACAGTATTGTTGAGCTAACGACGGGTCAATTTTTCCAGTCTTGGGATCAATAACGCCGCTTGTGAACAGTATGTGACCACTCTTCGAATCAACGTGGCCGTTCTTCACCTCTTTCTTACTGGTAACAGGGTCAGTGTAGTGCACTTGACCTGATTTCGTATTTATCTCTTCCTTCTCCGTCACAATTTTTCCGTTTGCCTTATTCAAGATACCCTTTGTTACGAGAACGGTCCCGTTCGCGTCGTCAAGTTTTTTCGACTTGGGATTGTATCGGCCAGTTATTATAACAACTTGTACTTCGTTTTCAGTTTTAGTGATTGGAACTGGTGCAACAGTGATAGGTGCTTCGTGATGCGCTCTTTCGGCGTCCAACAGAGCTAATGTTGGATCAATAAGGTTTGATTTAGGAGCCTTTGCTTGTTCCTTCAAGGCGGCTGATTGCACATAATCAATGCCTGGTGTTTTAATTTTGTTTGGATCTTCGGGAGTTTTTCGTTTCTCAGCGCTTTCCGCAACCTTTTTATCTTCACCTGGAGCATAATTAAATGCGAGAGCTGGTTTCCTAGTTGAAGGACTTTGAGCGTCATCTGCATTTCTTTGCTTTTCATCGTAAATTGGTTCTTTTTCGTAGCTGAAAGCACCTTTGATGAACGGTTTCTTATGAGTGGGACTCTTCTCAGTATCAGTGTATTCGTACGGCTTTGTGAAGCCAGGTTTCTCTGCCTCCTTTACGGGACTCTTATCGACAGAACTGTCAAGATTAGAGCTTTCATTGGACGTATCGAGCACAGCAATTTTGGCTTTAGGGTCTTTAATCTTTTTGTCTTTGTCTTTCGGAGATTTATCTTTCTCCTTCGGGGACTTATCTTTAGATTTGGGTGACTTTTCCTTTGGTGATTTCTCCTCTTTAGGCGATTTGTCCTTCCTACCGCCGAACAGCGCGAAACCTCCTGACTGTTTGGGTGTGGGTGGGGAAGAGAAAAATAAAATAAAATAATAATTATAAAATAACTTGTAACTTTGAGCGCAACGCACTTATCTTGCGGGGAAATTTAAAATTAATATTAAGACAGTGCGAAATTAAAAACAATGCAAAATGCACACATGCGTTGCTCTAAATTGCTTCACTAAAGTGTATATTACAAATTTGTGTAGAACAGAAATCTACTTCATCAGACATCTCAGAATCGTCCACTACCATTCTCGCTTGATAAAATATAGACAAAACATTATTCACATTAGGAAATCAACCTACCTTGTGTTTCTTGGGGGTAGTTTCAACGTTGTTTGTTATTCCTGGATCACTTGTAGTATCAGTACCTGAAAATTTTACAAGAAAAAAGTATTTTAAAACAAAGCTATTTCTATGTAATAACCTATGATCGATGGACTTGCATATATTTATATATATCTATTTGCGTCATCACCACCCATACTATCCTAGACTTATTACAATCGACCACGTTGATTGGTAAGCCAAATATACTTCTAGGTAAGTTACGGTTACGGGAATCTCGTCGCTAAAAAACTTTGTTATTTTCCATTATATCCATCTCTTAAGGTCCCCTTTGGACATAGGATCCCCAAAGGGTTTTTGCCAATCACCATGGCTGGAATACATAGTATACTGGCCTGCAGAGTATATTGATGCGACGATTGATGTGACACAGGACGACGCTATTACCCATTACCAAGTTTGTCCCTAAGGCCCTTCCTATGCTAACCACGAGAAGAATAAAAGTGATGGTAATCAAGACCATCACCACGGATTACATAGATTTCTGTGACAAAATAGATTGATCTAAAAAATAATTATTTTGAACTCATGCATATATATTTTTCAAAAATCCGAGTTGAGATATTCACCAAATTTTAAGGAACGGTCATCACCAGTTATCTATCATGGTTTATGAAAACAAAATCATATAATAACCGTTTTCAGCCGGCTTCCTCTCAGCTTGTTTCTTTTCATCTTTCTTCTCGCCCGCTGTAGTCGGCATCACCTTCACGGCACCTGGCGGTGGTTTCTGCAAACAGACACCATATTCAAACATCACATCATCAAGAAATTGAAGAATATTCCTTACATCATACAATTCTTCATTTATATTATATACAATAGCATTTTTATGTAATTTCTAAAATGTGCAATATTTTAATCTATAATTGGGTCAGTAACTAAGTCGGAACATATTTCTCAGCGTTCTTTTTCTTAATTACAAAATGTGCAATTTGAAAATCTATAGTTGAATCTATGAATAAATAACAAAGATCTATAAAAAAAAAAACAAGAAAATAAGCTTCTTCAGACAGCCTCATTCATAAAGTAAAATAATATTCCACTAAATTCTATCCTTCTACTTGTAACAGGATATTTCTTGCAATGGTCATCGTGAGGTGTAACTGAGATGACGTAGCTTAGTCTAAGGTGAGTAGGGGCCTAATGACTAATGGGGGTCAAAATAGAATTCAAAATATTTTTAAATTGAACTATATCTAATTGATAGTTCTGAATCTATTCACGCTTACCCCAAAAAGAAATTGATTTATTTTTAATTTTCCACTTACACATATGCGTACCTGGGATTCAAACCTTGGACAGGCCGAGATTCAAAAATTACGCTATCACTAAATTGTACCTTTGTACTATGTAATGTACTATTGTAAGGAAGAAACCATACATATCGTATAAACTGTGTACTATGTACTTCTCAAATACCTATCACATTACCAATTGGAATGATAATTTTGAAAACAGTTTAAAAATAATATATCAAACGCCTATTCTAAAATTTCCCATACATTTTAGACATAACAGTCCAGACAGAATGTCTTTTACATAATTTAGATAGTGACGACATTTTTACACTATATCTTTCCCAATAAACGGATGAAGCGAGCTGGGAGATGCACAAGTTAACGCCAACGAGTAATCAATGAACTTAACCGAGCGTGAATTTAATGTCCCGTCTCACTGCACATTTAATATTGTTATTTTACCAAACAAATAAGTTCGTCATTACGATTTTATAAAATCAAACGCATAACTTAGTTAAATTCAAACAAATTTGAGACAAAATCCTCAAAATTGAGACAGAGACTACTATAAGTAATTTCCAAATAAGTACCTCCCGTACGTTTCTTTTTACCTAGCCGATAGCGGCGTTAAATCATTAATCGAAAGACCTCTTTGATAATTTAATCCTATTTATTAACCGAATTCAATAAGAAGCGGGTTATCAATTCGACAACAAGAAACTTATAACCTTTCCTTCATCATACCTACTTTTCCTATAATCCTTCCCTAAATTCCTAGTCTCAAACACCATATGAAATCCCACCATTTCCCACCACTTGACCTAATACGGCCTATCAAAACATGTCAGTGCCTGTACAACCTTGTCGGGCCTGTCGGCGAGGTACTCCCCCTCGAGCGAGCTGGCGGAGGAGGCGCTGGGCGTGCCCCCGGAGCGGCGCCGCAGCTGCTCCGGCGGCGTGCGGGCAGGCGCGGGTCAGTGGGGGGGACGTGTGCGACGTGGAAACAGCGGGATACGGCGAGAGACGATGGGAACGCTTCTATACATATTATTGACGTGCTTGCTTCACCTAACTTAACCTTACCTAATTCATTACTCGCACTTAATAACCTAACTTATCCTATCAAATTATTTCGTATTAACTTACGAACGAAAACACCTATTACCACATTCCATCGATTCTTACCTTTTATACTCTCATTTTATTATTTTGATGGTATTAAATAACTAATCCTATCATACGTTTCCTAATAACCTTCAATCGAAAACGCTTATCATACTACTCCCTCCGTTGTTACATTTACTCCCCTCATTTCATTATTTAACAGGTGGTAAATAAGGAGACTAAGGGCTGAACAGATAATAATTCTGATTGACTTACGAAAACTTCCTAAATTACAGTACTAAAAAATAACCAATACTAACGCTTACTGAACTACCATCATAATCTGGGAACCTATTACTATCTATTGATTTTTATTAACCTACAAACAAGGAATACTTATTCACTACGCGTAAAATTTTGACACTAATTACTTATTTACTAACTCTACCGAACTTGAAACTGAGTTAAACTAAGTGAAACGTGTTTCTCTCTCACAGCGTAACCTTAAACTTATTGCAAATCCAACTAAATCACCGAAGATGGTTAAAATCACCTCAAATAATTAATGGTCGTCGCCATGCAAAGCCAAAGGACTATATTACCTTAATGTTACAAAACATACTATTGTTAAGAAATCGTTTATGGTCCTTCGAACCAGATTAACACATTTTTCATTGTTTCTTTAAGTTCTTTCAAAAATAATATATCACATAACACCATCGTCTCTCGCGGTAACCGACGCCTCCCAACAAAGCAAGTACCACACATAATTAGAATTACTAATAATGTTTATGTCACAACGTTCCTCCCCATAGTTAATGAGCAACATGGATTAGTTAATGAGATCGTTTGCGTGCAAACATCTAAACTGTTAGTTATGGTAGTCTGTCAAAACGTACACAATGTTAACTTAAATCAAATGACCGCTATATATTTGTGAATGTACTGACAATAGTTAATGTGTGTTAACGAGAATAGTTACCACTGATAATTTATGAGTGTAATATATTGCAAGAAGTTTTTGTTTCGTGTTCAATATCTTTGGTTTTTGATGACCTCGTATTTAAGACAATGTACCGACAGAAATTTATTGACAGATCTTAAATTAAATCTAATTTATAATTTTTAGATGTTTTGTCTGAGTTTTGTGTGTCTGTTTATTTTTGTTCGAAATCGCATCAAATCAAAGCTACTGATTTTAATATAAGATTTTAAGTATATATAAATATACTATAGACTATAAGTCTGAAACTTGATTTGACGTTTAGTATTTGTTTCATTGAAATCTATGTATTCTCTTTAAAGTTATTAAAATTTAAAGCTATATTACTTCTTTTAAACTGCAAAGCACGGTTTATTTATCAATAGAAGATAATATTTCCTTGAAATCTCACAAGAGCATCATTACCACTAAAGCTCTAGAAAACTTTTGGTATTATTTATTACTTCTAACCGATTTTGCAAAATAGAGAGGTTATCAATTCCTATACCTATCAATTTTAATTGCTAAATTATGCAATGTAACTATTCTCGTTAAGATATCAAAAGTTCATGCAAATGGAACTTTTTCAACATTAGTGAATATTGAATCTAGTATTCCAAGTATTTAGTTATCAACATTACTTGTGTATGACAACTGATGACTTCTGAAGCATTATTCTTCTAATTGCATTGTATTTAGAACAAGAGTACTACCATATACAATATTTAATACACACTTCGATATCATTAAAATAATATACTCTTTTAATTAAATTTTAATCATAGTATTTATAAATATAACTAAAATCTAATTGTTCCATTCAAGTAGCAAAGGACATGCAGTCCACCTGATGGTAAGTAGTCACTGCCGCCTATGGGCATCTATATTCAATCCCAGATGACATTTGTGTCCGAACTGAAGTCGGGCACAGATGCGCGTTGCCCCTGAGGATAAGCTGGGACACCTCGGATAAGTTTGTTGTACCGTTATTTAGAAGAAAAAGATGCCTAGAGTCAAGTCACAAATGCTTCTTCTACGTCATAAAATTGTCTGAATAATAATTCATCTTCAACATTTGTTTGTCACATTGCTAGACGATGTGCTTCCAGAATGAAAAGAATATAGGCGTTAGTCCTTCCTAAATTATCATTCATTGATGCCAGATTTCTATCCAACGACTGGGCAAAGCTTCTTCTCATCGAGAAGGATTCAGGCTATATTCCACAACGATGGTCACAGACGATACATACAAAAATACGGACTTCACACATTTCTGATAATTATGTTTTAACTTTATGGCAATAAAACAAGTAATAATCAATTTGTAATATAGTCACTTATGATAGACAGTCTAGTAATTAAATCAATGGCATTCCACGTCAAAAAAATGTTATAATTACAATCATAAAAATCACGATAACTGAAAATCTTCATATGGTTCTAAATACAATAGATATAGCAGAAAAACGCTTCAACGTAACAATAACGAGGTTAATACGAAGTGTTAGATACAAGTGACAGCGTGTTACTGTGTTGTTGGCTAATACCTTGTCCTTGATGGTGGGCCTGGGCGCCGGCTGCGGCGGCATGGTGTGCCGCTTGGCCGCGTCCGGCGGCATCGCCTCATCCTTGTCGCCTGACGCGAGCGCTGTAAATTGACAAAAAATATGTGATTACAATAAAATAAATATTTACCCGAGTGCGTCAGAAGGAGGGTAATGTTTTTCGAGCGTATGTATGTTTGTATGTATGTATGTCGATTTCTTTGGCACGCGCTACAGCCTAAACGGCTTGACGGATTGAGACGTATGACATATCATTAGAATCGTCTCAGTTTAGAAAGTGACATACGCTATAGAATGGTGCCTGTAAATAGTAGACAAAGGGTGAGGAGGAACGATTTTTTTTACTTCTACGATAATATGGGTGTCATATGAAACCTTGTAAATAGACAAATCTAAAATTTTGTAACGATTTTATTAGTTTATAGGTTGATTGTGCTATTATCTACAGAGACGATCGAACAACTCTAAAATCCCGGAGGGGATTTTAGAGTTATTCGTAAGTTCTTTTTAGCTTTTAAACGGTGAAGTGAGGTGATGATGTGGGGAACTATGTATTGGAAACATACTCAAATGAAAATATAAAAGTAACCCTGTAACAACTCAAGAATAAGATATGACGAAAATACCTCCCCGGTCGGACTAAACTAGTTTAAACTAACTTCCGGGCAGGGTATAAAACAGTCTTAAACTTATTTTAGTATTCCCACGGAGTTTCTTAGTTAAAAGCGAAAGATTTATGCGTTTTGAAGGTAAACCAGGAAAGCACTTTACAATCGAATAAATCTTTCCACTCTATAAAACCTTAGGGTTCATTCTTTCATCAGTAAGTTAAAACCTACAATATCAGTCAACAAAGTGGCGAATAAATATCTTTGTCTGGCCGAGTGTTGTTTTATTAACGGGGCAATTGTCGCGACCCCGCCAGATGAACCAGAGAGTAAATCTCTTGAATTCCTTCAATTGATGTAATTGTTGTAACACGAATATTTCTTACATACTTACTGGTTACTCATGCTTTAAAGTAAATAGTAGATCATGTCAATTTGTGCCAATTATTGCCTGACCGGCATCAAGGTAGCTAGGCGTATATAAAAAAAGTTTGAAACAAAACTTTTTTTATATAATTTTTACTCGATTGCGTCAGAAGGAGGGTAATGATTTCGAGCGTATGTATGTATCTGAGTTTGTTTGTATGTACCTCAATTTCTTTGACACGCGCTACAGCCCAAACGGCTTGTCGCATTGTGACATATCATTAGAATCGTCTCAGTTTGGAGGGTGACATAGGCTATACCACATTTTGAAAAAATAGCGCCTGCAAATCGGGGGAAAGGTGAGGGAGGACGACATTTTAATGGAATAAAACAGTACGTGCATCACATTAAAGCTAATACCTAACTCGATTATTTTCACGAAAACTCATATAAAGCGTTAAACTAAATGTAGCATTTTGAACAAAAAAAGCAGTTTTAATATGTTTAAAAAGTGACTAATTTACAAAGTGTTACCTATAGGTACCAATTCATAAAGGTTCAAGGTATCAAACGTTACCACGTAGGGTTGCCGACCGTACTATAATATATAGTACTAGCTGTGCCACGCAGTTTCACCCGCGTTTATTAGAGCACAATCTATTAAAAACAAACAAACATAGGATGATGATATGTAGCTTAAAGCCTTCCACGATAAATTTACTATTCAACACAAAAAACTTTTAATTCGAACCAGTAATTAGCGCGTTCAACCAAACAAACTCCAGTACTTCATAATATTAGTATAGATTGTACTGTATTTCGGGTTTGCCTACTATATACTATTGAACATAAACAACAAAGAAATCTAACAATCTAACGCGTCTTTACATTAGTTTTAAAAGAAGCATGTTATGTACTTTAAATAATATGAATTTATTAAAATAAGTATATTTTTGTCTATAACATGGTATGTTTTATGCATAAAATACTACATGTTTTATATGTGTACTATATATTTTTTTGGAAAAAATACTATATTTTGTCGACAAAATGTTGGTAACCCTATTACCACGGTGTACCTTCGCACACGTCACTTTCGCAACACTCACTCTCGAGACGCGGTTTTGCGGTTCACGTTCTACCTATACGTCCATCACGCGATATGACCGACTAAGCATACGTGTAATTAGATAAATAATATAAAGTGCCTGCCTCTGAATTTGAAATACCAAAATATAAAATCATAACCGTACAGGCTCATTTTAGCAAGATTGAATTTTGACCAGAATTTTATTGATAGAGAAATTTACATTTTTACTAGGCATTGATTTTTTATAAAAAAAATAGGGCACGACTAATTTAAATCCGTGCACTTACAATCCTTACAAAAAAACAAGATCTGCACTAAGGGGGCGTCTAAGATTTCAGCGACTTTACGATTCCCCTTTCCCCCCGTGCAATGTGCTGAGATTTGTGAACACCAACCTAACCTTCATAGGGAGGAGGGGGGAGGCTATATGAGATTTAAAGGAAAATTGATCTCCTACCCTATCTCGAGTAATGGATGTTCTCTAACTCCTATGTAAGATGAGGAAGTATGCCCTAGATATTCCTTTTATAGCGTAGAACCTGTCTCTCACTACTTGGACTGAGGTATAAATATCGTACAAACGTAGTATAGAAGATGTAGACAGAGTCACGTGCGGAAGTTATCTCAACATACTTGAGAATCGATATTATGTCATAATTGCATGCCGTCACCTCCTATATCGGAAATTGGCGAGCGCGAACAACATATACATAAAACATTAGAGGAATCTTATTGAGTAAACAAATGTACCGACTTCTATATCATTATGACTAATACAATTTGATGCAGAGGGTAGATTTTTTGGAAATATTCTTATCGTTTCTATAATACCAGTTGAAGTACCTACCCTGTCTGTCTGTGTACTGTATACTATTAAAAAATAACGCTACATTACTACATTTTGGACATCGAAACCTAACAAACAAATCTATCAGTTTCAAGTCTAAAGTGTATAACGCGTCTTTACATAATGTAGCATGAAACTTTTAATTGAAACAAAAAATACAAAATGCAGAAGTGCACGAAAATATAGATTTATTAGAATAAGTAGTAAAATTATGTCTACATGTTATGTTTTGTCCATATAATACTACATATTTTATACGTGTACTATAATTTTATAGCTTTGAAAAATACTATATTTGTAGACGAAGTGTTGGCAACCCTAGCTACAAGACATAAAAATAGTCGCCATTTTTAATTAGTGCAAAATATAATAATTAAGAGTACCCTATAAGTTGAACATTTAAATAAGCTATATCCGTGCAAATTTCATATAAATCGGACCAGTGGTTCTTGCGTGATTGAGTAACACACAGACACACACCATCTCATTTTTACATGTTAAAGTATAGATAATAATAATAATGATCGTGCATACATATTAAATGAAAAAAAAAAACGTTTAATAATTTCTCAATTCCTTAATGATTTATAAATATCATTTATAAACCACTAACCAATGTCATTTATTTTATGCTGAAAGTATAGTGAGAATTTCGATAACTTTCTCCACTTTTAACACTGATTTCAGAAAAGGAACTTATTTTGCTATAAGATGTAATATTTATGTAATTATAATACGTCTCATCCTTACATTATGTACAAAAAAGAAATGTCTGACCACAAAATGTTTACGACGCTAAAATACAAATGTTAATTAAATACAACAATTGTTGAAAATTCACACGATATGTTGTCTGTAATTTTGTTGAAAACATGACCTTTACAATGATATGTGAACTAAATCCTGTTTGTACACAATGATGCCGTAAGCACCTTTTTTTTTTTAGAAAAACATACCTACGGTAGGAATGGTTTCTTGGATGAATCAGGGTAATGAATATTATTATGCTTGAATTAGGTCATTTATTTTTTTATAGAGTTTATTTCAGACAAACGTTTTTTGCGGTCGTTTTTATTAAAAAATACATAAATATTTAGTTTCACTGATGATTATACTATAAAACAAATAAAAAGAACAGAATAAAATAAATATTTAAGGTGGTTTCTATACAATAAACGTGATTTTTTGCAATTTTATAAATAATGAATGGCACGGAACCCTGAATGCGGGAGTCAGACTCACACTTGGCTAGTTTATATCAACAACCTTACCCCAAATAAGTTTAGTTAGAACCACAGGTCAGCCACAGGTCGGATTCTACCACCTACAAATCAATATATTCTAAATGACACATAGCCCAAGACGACAGTATCAAGTGCACATAGATCGTATTATCATAAAAAAATATATGTATCCACATCCTTATCTAAACCACAAGAGTCCATAGAACTTAATAAAAAGAACCTATAATTTCAAGAACTAACAAAATAGACACCTAACACTATTAAAAATAATTATAAAACCATACTAACAAGCGCAGTTAGGACTCCAACAATCGTTGAACACCATTATTCACAGATACTACACACTTCAGTCAAAATAAACTTAGTAATTAAAAATATCTTCTGAATTCCATACAAAACACTTATAAATCGAACGAGATCCACAAGAAAATATTTACGTACACGAAATTATACACTGAAAAAAAGTTTATCCACTGAAACTTTCAATTCGACGAAGTATTTTCTTTGAACATAATAATTTGAAGTTGAGTTAAATTTAATGTAGTCACCTCTGAGTGCACTTTTCGACTGACCGCCGCAGCGTGGTGGTGTTATGAGGAGGCGATGACGTACGCTATGAGAGCGCGGTATATTAATATCGACTACTTCACGTTTCCTATGCTCTCCTGGTACTCGTGAACTATAACTATTTGTTATAGCTGGAACTATAACTTTGACGACCCGCGTGGCGGAGCGATCACCATACTGGTCTGACGCGCAGTGGGTTCCGGGTTCGATCCCCGGCCAGAATGTCAGTTCAGATTTTTGTTCTGGATCTGGGTGTTGTGTATTCGTCTTTGGGTGTCCATGGCACCCACGACACAGGGGAAAATTCTACTGTGGGGCTATGAGTGTAGAAAGCGTTTATTATAACTATCAAGCATATGTATGATGCTGTCGATTTTGTGTGACCCTTTTTTATATATTATGTACTTCACATAAAGTATGTTAATAAAATTTTGTATTAAACAAATGTAATCTTTAAAAAAAAAATCTAAAAATATTTTTAATAATGTTTTCTGCACTCAAACCCCTCCATTACAATTTTCACATTTGTGGTGGGTGCCATGAACATACACAAAACCAAGACTAAGAATAGAAATCTGAATCCATCATTTAGATATGTTTCGTGGCCGGGGATCGAACCAGGAACCCACTTCATAACCTAACCTAACTAGGTTGTATTAGTCATACATGAAGGATTCCTCACAATGACAATCTACATAATTAGCTCTAATTTTATGGCCTTCTATAATTTTAAGCGGGATATGTCACAGCGACGGTCGGCGAAAACCACAGACAACCTTTTTTCTAAAAAAAAAGGTGGGTAAGGTTACGGTTAAACTTTGGGTTGTCTGTGGCGAAAACAGAGGTCCGCTCGTCTAAGATTTTATTTCCTTTTTAATCGAAACTTAAATAAAAACTTAGATAAAAAGACCAAAAAATATC